>JAAGEH010000393.1:58581593-58593889 GCA_011751065.1 Lasiurus cinereus
GGGCGCGATAAGGAGCGGGGAGCGGGGGGGGGGGCTGGAGAGGCCTTGGGGCAATGCGTTGGGTCTGGGCTTCGATAGAAAGGGGAGGTAGAGAACAGCCTTCTAGGGTCATCAGCGATCTGCTCTCAGGAGCCTGAGAGGAAGAACTTGTGTCAAAAGCTGTCTAAACCGCCCCCCACCCACCCACCCTTGACAAGCAGCTGCACTAAGCAGGAGCTGTACACGTGAATAGCCAGTTTCTGGGAAATACCCGATCCTGATCATGGCAGGAAACATTTTGCAAATTCAGAAGTCAGAGCCAAAGGGAAGTGCTCCGTGATCTACAACCAACTACCTCAGTCAAATGGGAACAATCTTCCCCCAGTGGTTCCCAAGGAGGGTTGCATTTCTGCTGGCTCCAGGACTTTGATCCTCTATAAAGCTTAGCAATGGAACAAAAGGAAATTCTGAAGGAGGAAGAGTGCCTAGCTAGCACTGGAGAAACAACTGCTCTGGACCAAGCCATGTTCTCTACGATGGAGTCCTTTGAAATCAATGGTAAAGTACTATTCCCCAGTGACGACCTTGCCTGGTGAGGTAGGCTTTCTGTTGGTGATGAAGACTGGAGATGCCAATAGAAAGTCTGTGGTATCACACTGACACCCACTAATACATTTCTGGAATGTCCAATCGAGAATTTGTGTGACGCTAATAAAGGATGCTATATTTTTACCATATAGTGGGGTTTTTCAAGCTTCACAATGTCTTTCAATTGCATTTCTATAAGATTAATGTTAATGCTTATTATATGCCCCTTCTTTTTATTAGTGTCTTGGTCTGAAACACAGGTTGTGTGATGAAATAGCAATGCAAGAGAAATAAGAAGCTTCCACAGAATGGAAGCCAAGGGCCTCATATTTATTTAATGCATTCCTTTGAAATGTTTTAAGGTGACTGCTGTTCTATTTAGTAGGGAGTACTTTCTCTAGCTTTATTTTAGTTTGTTTATCTTAAACTCAGATTTTAAAAATTCAGTCAACTCTTTGTCGTTATTTATTTATTTTGCTCAGTGTTTTGCAGGTGTTGCATTGTTTACATCTTCTAGAATTTGTAGCATTTACAGTCACAGATGAGTGCTTCCCATGGGCAGCTCTGGTCTCATTCTAGAATATCCTCTGCAAATCATCTTCCAAGTCGATCAGACTTTCCCACTCCCAGTCTTCCCTGGAACGACTGCAGCTCTGCCCACTGGCTTTGGTGCCCCTCTCAGCCTGCAGTTTACTGGCTGGATTTATGGCGGTGGTGGGTGTGTGTGTGACAAAGATGAAGGGTCTGCTGAGTGCAGTGCAGGAACTGTGCTTGGGAATAACTTTAATAACTTTGGGGAATGCAGTATTCTGGACATATGACTTCTAAGATACTGAAGTGTTCAAAGTCAGCCGGTCAAACATATTCACTACCTGCTACCTGCTGGGCATTGCACCCAGCACTGAGGAAACAGACACCAATAAACACAGCCTCTGGCCATAGGGAGCCCACAGTTCTGTTGGCGGTGGCAGGAGGCTGGCAGGGTGAGTCCACCGTAAACTACTTCTAAACAGTTTATCCCCGGCTAGAACTGATACTTGCACAGGACATTACATTACAGAGGAGCCTGGTGTGGGACCTGGAGGTCAAAGCTGAGATTAATGGATAAAGGGGATTAGTTAGAAAGAGGTGGCTGGGATGGGGAGGAAATCATATGTGCAAGATTTATTCACGAGGAGTATTCAGAAAGACACAAACAGCTCGATGTTGTTGGACCAAAATTGGGTGGGGAAAGCTCAGTGGGGATTGAGACGAGGGTCAATTTGAAAGGGTTGAAGCTGGGCAGAGAGGTATTGGTGTGCATTTAAGATTACTCATCATCATAGACAGGGACAAGCTAGAAAGGGTAATGCTGAGGACAGAGAAGCATGGCAGTGACAGTTGAACAGCAGTTGTGAAGAAGGAAAGGGAGAGTGGTCTGGGGAAATATTAGAAGCCAAATCAGTGGGACTGTAATGGCGGGACCCAGCAAGTGAGAGAAATGCAAGGGTCAAGGGTCAGTTCCAGATTTCTGACTTGGGTTGTGGATGACAATGACTAAACAGCTAACCAAGAAACAAAATCATTCCAGTTTGGAGGGAAGGACTATCTTCCTGAATGCATTTATTACTGCCTGTCTTCTCGTACAGAGATCCTGGAACTAATGGAACTTCCTAGATGAGTGCCATTACTGACAGTAATCTCTATGGGCTCTGTAATATAGCGACCCCTCAGGCCTGTCACATCACATGATTATCAGTTCCTGTAGTGTTGAGAGCAATTAAGACCTAGTCTCTCAGCAAGTTTGATCTTCATAATAGCCTTCTGTTATCTATAATCACTGTACTGTGTATAGGGTCTCCAGGACCTACTTATCTACTTGATGCAAGTATGTACCATGTTTTCCAGCCCCTCTACTTCAGTCCCTTGTAATTTGTATTTATCTGCATCTATCTTTTCCTCATCTTTGAAGAACATTCTTCTTGACTGAGAAAACCCCCAAAAATAGAGGTAGAAAGGTTATAATTTTGTTTTTTTTTAAATCTTCACCTGATATATGTTTTTTTTGTTTTGTTTTTGTTTTGTTTTTTTGTTTTTTTTTTAGAGAGAGAGAAAGGGAGAGAAAGAGAGAGAGAGAGGAACATCAATGTGAGAAGCATTGATTGGCTATCTCTCATATGGGCACTGACTGGGAACTGAACCCACAACCTAGGTATGTGCCCTGAATGGAATTGAACCCATAACTTCTAGTGTATGGGATGACACTCTAACCAACCGAGCCACCTGGCAGGGCTGTTATTCGTTTTAATTAACATTAAGCATTGGCTCCCAGTCATGGGCCTAGCTCTATAGATCATTTAAAAAATTTCCCAACACCTGGAGTCCATTCAGGGTCAGGCTCTGCTGATGTGACTACTATTTGTTCATGTCATTGTTCTGATTTTGTTCTTTGTCGTGTCACTATTTCTCAGCATTTTTTAAACATCTAGCTTTCCTCCCGAAGCCTTTTAAAGCTTTATTTAGAAATAATTATAGATTCTCGGATGTTGCACAAAAATGTGCAGGGAAGTCTCTGTGACCACCCCAAGTTTGCTCCGGTAACGACCTCTTGGATTGCTGAGGCACAATATCACAACCTGGAAATTGGTATTGTGCAACCCACAGAGCTTATTTAGATTTCATTAGTTTTCATTTCTGGGTGAGAATATAGTTCTTTCCAATTTAATCGTATGTGCATATCTGTGTAACCACCACCCAAAGGTACATAGTGTGTGTTCAATCACTACAAAAATCTCTCTTGCTACTCCTTCATAGCCACACATACTCCTCACTTCCCAATCAGCAATCATCTCCCACAGCCACTACTCAGTGTTTCGTTCCTATAATGTTGTTATTTAAAGACTGTTATATAAACGAATTGCACAATATGTAACTGTTTTAGGATTGGCTTTTTTCCACATAGCATAATTCCCTTAAGATTCATTCAAGGTGATGTGTGTATCAATAGTTGGTTCTTATCATTAATGGTTATTCCTTGATGTGTATGTACCACAGTTGAACAGTTCACACATTGAAAGACACTTGGGTTGTTTCTAGTTTGGGCTATTACAGATAAAGCTGCTATGACTATTAGTAAACATTTTTGTGTGAGCATGAATTTTTATTTCTATAAAGTAAATGCCCAAAAGTGCAATTGCTGGATCCTAAGTGTATGTTTGGTTTGCAACAAGCAGCTGATTTATTTTTCCAGTGTGTATGTAACATTTTACATTCTCACCAGCAATGTATAGCTGATCCCATTTCTTTGCATCCTTGCCAGCAATTGGTATTATTACTAATTTTACTTGAGGCATTCTGCTAGAAGTATGATAGTGATACCTCATTATAATTTTAATTTGCATTTTCCAGGGGCTAATGATGTTGAATAATTTTTGTGTGTTTATTTACCATTTATGCACTCTCTTTGGTGACATGTCTCTTCCTGTTTTTGCCAATGTTCTACTTAGATTGGTATTTTTTATTGTTTATAAGTCCTTTGCTGGATATGTGGTATGCAAATATTCTCTCCCAATGTGTAATTTGTCTTTTCATTCTCTTTAACAGAATCTTTTGCAAAGCAAAATTATTTAATTCTATTGAGGTCCAACTTGTCAATTTTTCTTTTTTTGAATGTGCTTTTGGTATCAAGTCAAAGAATTCTTCATCTGAGGCTCTTCTCCTAATCTTAAGCCTAAAAGGTGTAGAGTTTCACATTTTAAAGTTAAACCTATGGCTTACTTTGAGTTGACTTTTCTATAAGATGTGAAGGTTAGGTCAAGGTTTTTGTTTTGCTGTGTGTGTTTTGTTGTGGGTCTTTTTTGCCTCTTGATGCCCAATTGCTCCAACACCTTTTGCTGAAAAAACTATCCTTCCATTAAATTACTTTTGCTCCTTTGTCAAAATCAGTTGGGTATATTTGTATAGATCTATTTCTGCCTTGATTACTATAAATCTATTATAAGCCTTAATTTCAAGTTCACACATTTTATTCTTTGTTTTCAAGATTATTTTAGCTATTCTATGACTTTGCCTTTCTATCAAATTTTAGTATAAGAGTATTTATACCTACAAAAAAACCTTGCTGAACTCATATAGGAATTGAATTACATCTACATACATTTGAAGAGAATTTACATATTAACTATATTCAATATTAAAATCCATGAACATGGCATGTTGCTACATTTATTTAAGTCTTTTGTTTTAGTTTTTAAGTTAAGATTTTGTAATTTTCAACACACTGTTAAATTATATCTAAACTAGGACTTCAGTGCATGAATTCATGCACCTTAAAAGGAATTGTGGGCTGTGAAGCTGCAGTGGGTACAGGGGCAGGTCTTGGCCCACCCTCCACACCCCTGCCCGGCCCCTCCAGCCATGGCCTCCCAGTTCCCTGTCTGCTGGCAGCCCTGCCCCAGTCACCACCGCTTCCACATGTTGATGGTGCCAGTCCCACTTGCACCTGCTGATGGCACAGAATGATTGGGGCTGGCAGCAGCAGTGGGTGCAGGCGAGGTTGATGCCATCATTGGGTGTGAGCAGTGGCTGCCAGCCCTGATTGCCCCTCAGGAGCAGAGGGAGGTGGAGAAGCCCTAAGGGTCAATCAGGCCAGCAGCCACCACTGGTACCTACTGATGGCACCGAGCCATCAGGGCCAGTGCCAGGTGCTAGCAGCAGGTGCGAGTGCTGTGTGGGACTGCAGCTCATTGGAGCAAAGAATTTTCAGTAACCACCAGAGGCTCACCCCAATGACAGTGGCTGGCACCCTGCCTTGGTCTGGCACCCTTGCTCACCTGCTCCACCATCCCACCATGGCCAACACCTGCCATGGTCACATGCACCCCCTGGTGGTCAGCACACATCACAGCAACTGGTTGTTCTATTGTTCAATCTATTTGCATATTAGGGATTTATATATATACTAGTGACCTGGTGCATGAAATTTGTGCATGGTGTGGGTTTCCCTCAGCCTATCCTGCCCCCTTCACAGACTGGGAGACCTCAGGAAATGTCTTACTGACGGCTGAGGCCTGTTCCCCCAGGGGAGTGGGCCTTAGCCACAGTCTGGCCATCCTCTGTGGGAGGTGACTGGGCTGATCAAGGGAAGGCGCCAGCCCCATTACCCCACTGCTGCAGTCACTGTCAGCCACTGCAGTCCCCAAGGTGTTTTCATCAACACAAACTCTAATCCCTTTACCGTGAAAAAATGACAACTTTCTTTAGGCATTTTCAAGATGTGTCTTTCATAGGATATGACATTTCTTTCTTCTATTTTTTTTTTATCCTCACCTGAGGATATGTTTTTATTGATTTTTAGACAGTGTGAAAGAAAGAAGGAGAGACAGAGAAAAAGATCAATGTGAGAGGGACACTTTGATTGGTTGCCTCCTGCATGAGCCTGGCCCGGGGTCCCAGCCAGGGAGGAGCCTGTAACCTAGTTACATGTCCTTGATCAGAATTGAACCTGGACCCTGCAGTCAGCAGGCCCAGGCTCTACCCACTGAGCAAAACCAGCTAGGGAGGGATATGGCATTTCTTAGCCCTGACAGTAGCAGACCTTCGTTTTTTTCCTCCAGGAGTGTGGTGGAAAAACCCTAGATCACCAAGTTACCAAGAACACTGCAAGTGGTGGCATACAGGAACTTAGCCAATGAGCGGTCAGAAAAGGTGTTTATGCTGGAACTGGTTTGGCTCAGTGGATAGACCATGGGCCTGCAGACTGAAGGGTCCCAGGTTTGATTCCTGTTAAGGGCATATACCTTGGTTGGAGGCACATCCCCAGTGGGGAGTGTGCAGGAGGCAGTTAATCAATGTTTCTCTCTCACTGATGTTTCCAATTGTCTATCCTTCTCCCCTCTTCTCTGTAAAAAAATCAATAATATATATATATTTTTAAAAATGGTGTTTCCTCTGCAGCTCATGTGGCCTCTGCATTATATCCACTGGGATGGGGGGGTGTCCCTGCCACCCGCTGGTTGTCACAAGGGTCTCCACATACCCCAGAGACTGGCAGCCAGCCTCCCATCATGGGTGCTGGGCTCAGGGACATGGACCCAAACTACCGCTTGGAGCCTGAGTACATGCAAGTGGCTGGGGGTGGCCCAGGAACATCCTTGACTCTGAATGCCCTGGAGGCCAGCAGCTAGCCCCATCATGGGCACTAGGCTGGGGGGCATGCAGGGACTCCTAGGTCGCACATGGGCAGCTGCTAGGGTCTCCGCATGCTCCAGAGGCCAGCAGCCAGCTCCCTGTCATGGGCATGTGGACCCAAACCACTACTTAGTGCCCAGGCACACACAAGCATCCAGGAGCAGGGCGAGTACATCCCAGCCTCTGAATGCCCTGAGGCCAGCAACCAGCCCCCTGGTGGACACTGGGATGGGGGCACGGACTCAAACCACCACTTGGCACCAGAGCATGTGCAAACAGCTGGGTGTAGGGTGGGAACAGCTACTAAGGGATGTTCCCACCCCACCCCCAGCCATTGGCTGCTGCACCCATAGTCCTAGAGTGGCCAGGGGTGTTCTGAGACCCCTCTACTCAGGGCCTAAGTGTGGGCCTGCAGCCTAGGAGCAGCCTGAATCCCAAGTATGTTCCTGGGACCCAGGCCATTTGGCACCTGCATATGCAAATTAATTGCCATCTTTGTTGGGTTAATTTGCTCCTGACTGGCTAGTGGGTGTGGCTTGTGGGTGTAGTGAAGGTACAGTCAATTTGCATGTTTCTCTTTTATTAGATAAGACTAGAGGCCCAGTGCATAAAATTCATGCACTGGGGGGTCCCTCAGCCTGGCCTGTGCCTTCTTACAATCTGGGACCCCTCGGAGGATATCTGACTGCTGGTTAAGGCCCAATTGGGCCTAAACTGGCAGCTGGACATCCCTCTTGCAAATCCAGGGCCACTGGCTCCTAACCACTTGCCTGCCTCCCTGCCTGATTGCTCCTAACCATCTCTGCCTTCCTGCCTCATAGGCCCTAACTGCCTCTGTTCCCCTCCCCATCCCTCACCCCACTGAAGGATATCCTGAATGACATCCAGAAGGTCATTAGGCCATCCAGTCTAATTAGCATATTACGCTTTTGTTATTATAGATAGATATTCTATTTTCTTTGGAGTGATTGAAAATGCCATCGTGTTTTAATTTTGATTTCCACAGGTTTGTCAGTAGTTTGTAGATATGTGATTGAGTAAGAGAGTGAGAACAGACATCTCATCTTGTTCCCAATCTTAGGAGGAAAGTGTCTGTCTCACCATTACTTATCAAATTAGCTTTAGGTTAGAAAAAACTCTTAACTGATGTTGCAGGAATAAAACAGTCACTCAGAAATGCATTGATAAGGCACTTTACTTCTGCCTTAGGATGCTGCAACTAGCAGCAAAAATAGGCAGCACAAAGCAAGGGAGTCTGCTTCCCTTTTATCCATGACAGTTACTGCACCGACCCTAGATTGACTTAAGGGTTTAGTTCCACAATCTGGTGTGAATGTCTAACCCAGTGGTTCCCAGCCTTTTTTTGGTCATGCCTCAAATAAACATCTCTAAAATCCTAAGGCCCCCCTCCCCTGTGACATATAATTCTTATTATTTAAAAAGTGAACTATTCACGTGGGGAAAGCCTAAAAGACCATTAACTTGATCTAAACAAGCTTCCAAAGAACATGACATCCATCAAATAGAAAAATAAAAGAACAAAGGACAGTTGAAGTACTGAGGAAGAAATTGTTAAAAAATAATAATAATATGTTGTGATATGAAAATATTTATACTAATAAAAGGGTAATATGCTAATTAGACCAGACATCTTCCAGATGTCTTTCCAGACAAAGCCACAGTGGCAGGGGCCAAGGCAGAGGCAGTTAAGGGCAATCAAGCCAGCAGGGGAAAGTGGGAGTGATCAGGCTGGCAGTGGAGCAGTTATGGGGCAATCAGGCCGACAGGCAAAGGTGGTTAGGGGTGATCAAGTTGGTAGGCAGAGGCAGTTAGGGGTGATCAGGCTGTTAGAGGAGCAGTTAGGGCATCAGTCTGGTAGACAGAAGTGGTTAGGGGCAATCAGGCAGGCAGGCAGGCAGGCAGGCAGGCGAATAGTTAGAAGTCAGCAACCACAGATTATGAGAGGGAGCAGGCCAGGTTGAGGGATCCCCCATGCATGAATTTTGTGCACCAAGCCTCTAGTAAATAAAGTTTCAAACCATGCAATAGAGAACTGAAATGCATAAATATGTCACTATATTATTATATTGTATATGGGGCCCCTAGAACCATAAGAAATTCAAAAAATTATCTGTTAATAACTCATTCTTGAATTGCCCCCCTTAAAAATCAAACTGCCCCCACTGTGGGGTGTGTATCCCAGGGTAGGAGCCCCTGGTCTAACCTGAGGAGGGTGGTAAAGCAGGGAAGGGGGCTGTTTGAAATGCCTTGCAGGGAAGTGGGGCAAAACTACTAGTATGTCTTTGTCTCCCACAGGAATATTTGTATTGTTAACTACCTGTTAAGCTTTAACTGCTGCCAGAAAATGGGAAGCACTATGCCTTAGTCTTTTCCAGGAAGGAAGGCCCTGATTGATTTGAGTACAAAAAGGAGGGGAGGTTATAAAAGGGAAATGTAGTTAATATCTAAACTATAACTTTTGATAGAAAAGACTTCCTAATCCTTACATTTAAATATTTTGAAGATGCTCCTTTAAAGTTGAGGAAGTTCTCTATTTCTAATTTTCTGAGAGGTTTTATTATGAATTTATTATTATGAGAGTTGAGATTATGAATTATAATTATGACAGCTTTATTATAATTGTATTTTGTCAATTGTATTATCTATAGGAGATTGTAAAAAAAATGATGCTTATTGCTTATTAAAGTTTTTTCAAGATACTCCAATAAAATCACCTGAGCCTGGTTATTTTTTTTCAGAAAATTTTAATTAAAATTAAATTTATTTAATAATTATAGATATTCATATTATCTATTTCATATTGACTAAATTTTGATAGCTTATGTTTTTGAGCAATTGACCCTATTTCTTCTAAGTTGTAAACAGTTAGTAATTTCCTTATTTTCTTTTCAATGACTGAAGAATCTGTGGTACTATCCTCTGTTTTATCCCTGATATTATGATTTGTTCCTTTTTAATAAAATCTTTGTCAGTCTTGCTAGAGCTTTATCAACATTATTGATTTTATTCAAAGAACCAGCATTTTATTTTGTTAATGTATTTTTTTATTTCTTCTTTAAATCTAATGATTGCTGCTTTGATCTTTTTTTTAATCCTTGCTCAAGGATATGTTTATTGATGAGAGAGAGAGAGAGAGAGAGAGAGAAACATCCTTCAATTGGCTGCCTTCTATATGTGCCCTGATTGGAGATGGAACCCATAACCTTGGTATGTGCCCTGACTAGGAATCAAAACCTCAGTCTTTTGGTGTATGGGATGATATTCCAACCAATTGAGCCACTTAGCCAGGACTGCTGTGATCATTATTATTTTCTTTTTTTCTGGTTACTTAGGGTTTACTTTGCTCTTCTTTTCTAATTTCTTGATGTTGGAATTTAGTTTATTGATTTGAGATCTTTTCTCATTTATAATGTAAGTATTTAGTCCTATAAATTTCTCTTGGTGCTGCTTTAGCTATATTCTATAATTTTTTAAAAATATATTTTATTGATTTTTTACAGAGACGAAGGGAGAGAGATAGAAAGTCAGAAACATCGATGAGAGAGAGACATCGATCAGCCGCCTCCTGCACGCCCCACAGTGGAGATGTGCCCGAAAGCAAGGTACATGCCCCCAACCGGAATCGAACCTGGGACCTTTCAGTCCACAAGCCGAGGCTCTATCCACTGAGCCAAACCAGTCTCGGCTATATTCTATAATTTGATATGTTGTATTCTCATCTTCATTCAGTTCCTTTTTGTGTTTATTGTTTGTTTGTTTGTTTAATTTTCTTTGAGACTTTATCTTTGACCTTTCCATTATTTAAATGTGTTTTGTTTGTTTGGTTTTTTTTTTAACTAAAACAAAATAGAAACAGACTCCTAGATAGAGAGCAGAATGGCAGCTCTCAGAGGGGAGAAGAGTTGGGGGGCTGGGCGAAAAGGGAGAGGGATTGGGTTAAAAAAAAACAACACCAACTCATAGAGACAAACAAGATTATGGTAAAAGGGGGTGTAGAGGTAGAAAAGAATGTGGTGGAATAAATAGTGATGGAAAGAAACTTGACTTGGGATGGTGAACACACAATACAATACTAGTGTACAGATGATCTATTATAGGATTGTACACCTGAAACCTGTATAATTTTATTAACCAATGTCATCCTAATAAGTTATATAAAAAATAAAATAAATGAAAGTCTATAATTTTTTTTTCAAGTGTTTTGAGGATTTTCCTATTGTCAGTATGTTATTGGTTTCTATTTTTATTCCAGAGAATATATTCTATATGACTTTATTTATTTTACATCTTGTTGAGATTTGGTTTATGACCCAGGATGTGGACTGTCTTAGTGCATGGAAAAAATGTGTATACTGTTGTTGTTGTGTGGGGTAGTCTATCAATGTTGATTAGATCTTGTTGCCTTGTGGTGTTCAGTTCTTCTATGCTTGTGCTGATTTTTTGTCATCAACTGTTAAGAGTGAGTTCTTAACGTTCCCAATTAAATTGTGGTTTTATCTATTTCCCCTTTCACTTATAAATATTTTTACTTCTTGTGAATGGAAGCTCTAATTTTTGGTTTCTTATAAATAGTATATAGTTGGACCATGCTGTTTAAACCATTTTGCCAATTTCTACTAGCTAAAGCTTCTCTTAGTTTTTGTTCATCTGAGAACTTTTTTATTTCCCATTCATTTTTAAAAAGTATCTTCTTTGGACATAAAATTCATGGTTGATAATTGTTTTTCTTTTAGCACAGGAAAAATATAAATGGCACTTCCATTTGATCTCCATGGTTTCAGATGAGAAGTCTGCTCTCATTCAAGTTGGTATGCCTTTATAGGCAATGTGTCATTTTTCTCCTGGGTGCTTTTAAGAGCTTTCCTTTTTCTTTAGATTATTAATTTTCTTTTTATCTAGACTGTTTGTTTGCTTGAATTTTACTTGTGATGTATCTTAGTATTGATTTTTTGTATCTATCATGACTGGGTTTTCTCAATTTCTTGAATTTGTAGGTTTATGTCTTTCAATAATTTGAGAAGTTTCCAGCCAACATTATTTCT
Source organism: Lasiurus cinereus (assembly GCA_011751065.1). NCBI lineage: Eukaryota > Metazoa > Chordata > Mammalia > Chiroptera > Vespertilionidae > Lasiurus > Lasiurus cinereus. The sequence continues at coordinate 58,593,392 of JAAGEH010000393.1, forward strand.
TTTTTTTTTAACCTTACACTCTTTCTGGGACTTAAATAGTATCAATATTATGTATTTTGTTATTGATTCACAAGTCTCTAAGGCTGGTTTTGTGTGTGAGAGAATTGTCTGTTTTTCCGATTGGGTAATTTTAATTATTTTATTATTTAGTTTAGTGATCTTTTTTTGTCATGTGTATTACACAATTGAGGAATGTCCATGGAAAATCATTCATTGCAGAAAGCATGGTGCTATAAAATATATAATATGATATCATTTATATAAAATTAAAAGAAAAGTAACTGGACTTAGGAGTATATGGGTATTAAGTTTCTGAGAGCAATAGGAATGGGAGGAAGGGCATACCCCAGAATGCTAACCAAGCCCATCTCCTCAATAAAGAGTTTGGGGGTTGAGGAAAAATCATTAACTCCTGTAATGCTCTCTATATTTTTTAATTATATTAAGAATGTTATATATATATATATATATATATATATATATATATATATATATATA
>JAAGEH010000393.1:58593989-58768115 GCA_011751065.1 Lasiurus cinereus
TATATATATATATATAATTTATTTTAGAGAGGAAGGGAAAGGGAAAGAAAGATAGAAACATTAATGATGAGAGAGAATTATTGATCAGCTGCTTCCTGCATGCCCCACACTGGAGAATGAGCCTGCAACCCAGGCATATGCCCTGACCGGGAATCGAGTTGTGGCCTCCCAGTTCATAGGTCAACGCTCAACTACTGAGCCACTCTGGCAGGGTATATTAAGAATGTTTTACTATTATGATTTCAAAAGCTAAAGACATGAATTCTAGGTCTGCATCTTAAAACCAATAGGTTTTTCAACTTCTCCAAACCTTTCTCCTTGTTTATAAAGTGGGAACAATGCTCCTTCTCTCTGGGATTTAAACAAACATCAATGTACTAATTCACCTGATAAACATCTTTGGAGAGCCCCCTGTGGCCAGGCGCTGTGCCACCAGTTTAAGGACCACTCTCTTCCAGCTATCATATGTGGCATAGGAGTTTGTTCGCTTGGCCATAGAAATGAATGTGCCACAATGGCACTTCCTGTGTTGGGGAAAGAAGAGGGTTTAAGGGTAGTAGGCCTTTGGTGTCCTCTCCACTCAATTTTACAGGGAGTCCTCTGCACTCTCATACAGAAGGGATTCTGGCCTCTGTGGGGCCCCTGCTCCCTACCCTTGACAGCAGCCACCTTCCCCCTGGTTGTTTCAGATCCAAAGCCCAACAAGAGAAATGGGGTGAAGTGCTTCATGGTCATGGTGGTCACCTACCTGATTCTGCTTTCTGCAGGCACTGGGCTGCTGGTGATGGAAGGTAATGCAGACTTGGTCCTGTCTGGTCCCTCTGGGAGTGCCCGAACATGGCTCTGACCCGCAGAGCTGAGTGCAGAGCCCTGGGGCCCCTGCTGCCCCTGCTGGAGGTGGAAGGGGGAAGAGTGTGTTGTGTGGCATGTGTGCATGTGCTTGTGTGTGTGCATGTGTTTGTGTGTGTGAGAGAGAGAGAGGAGAGAGAACGCACATGGGAGCCTGTGTGTCCAAAGCAGTGAAAGGTGCAGTGCTCTCACACGGTGTGCCGCGAGCACCTTGCATCAAGGTTCCAGCCTCTGAGTGGGAAGAGGCTTTGCTGATCAGTGTGCGTTTCAACATGTCTTGACTTTCCAAGTGTTCCAGCCCAAATGTGAAGTTCATGAAGCAACTCCACCAGCAGACACCTAAGTCACACTGGAACAGCATGTGCCTAGATGCCACAAACACATGTCGCATGCACATTCAAGTCACACATAAATAAGTCAGACCAGCACAGCAGTTGTCATGCATTCACACCTAGAGCAGTCACATGACACTGTGGTTACGTGAGTGTGTACATATAATGTCATGCCTGCGTGGAGCACACACGTGCAAGGTATAGCTACAGCTCCTTGCCCACACGGTCCTCACAGCACAGGACATGAGTTTGTCTTCAGGGTGCACAGGAGTTATGCACCTGCAACATAAGCCTGTTGGGAATGGGACCAAATGCCTAAACACCTGGGGCTTTAATGTGGTCATAAAGAATGCTGTGGGGTGGGTGGGTGTCTAGTTCTGTATCTGCAGGAGCAGTTCAGGGCCCTGGAGATGCACTTTGACAATGGAACACTGGCCGCTGAGGACAGCCCGTCCTTTGCCTCACTCTGGTCGCAGCACAGCCCTCCACTGCCTGTGGGGGCTCTGAGGCTGCAGGTGCTGCAGGCCCAGCTCAGCCAGGTCCACGCCCGGCAGGAGCACCTGATGCAGCAGATGGACAACTTCACTCAGAGCTCAGGTTTGGCCCCTCCTTCAGGGTTAGGACTCCTCAGAGAATGAGAGAGTAGGAGTTGCTAGTTCATGGGCCCTTTCCAAGGGGTTTTGGGCCTGAATTTCCTTCCCTGGCAAGGTCTTCCCAAACCCTGGCCTGGTATTGAACTCTGGGTTTAAGACATGGGTGAGAGCCATCTGAGAGAGACATGAAGCTGCAAGTACTATGGGTTGCAGACAGGGTGGTGGGAGAGTGGGGCCAGGAACATAGGAGCCACAAACCTGTCCAAACAGAGTGTGACCTCAGCAGCCAGTGCCTGGAGCAACCAGCCACAGGCTGGGTCTGAGTCACAAAGCCATCAGCCTGATCCAGAATGTGTCTGAGGTCAGGTAAGACACAGAAGCTGGGACCCCATCCATACATACTAGGAGTACTGGCCCATGACTGGCAGAAAGTCCTTGTGCACACGAGGCCAGTGCAGGCTGTGGGGGAACCGTGGAAGGGAAAGGACAGCTGAGCCTGCAGGGAAGACAGACCAGTAGGGGTACAGGCAGGAGGAAATGGACCCAAAGGGGTCCCCTTTTCCCTGGCCCTTTCTCAGGTTGTCCTAGAGTGGGAAGGGCTAATCCAGGCACATCCAGATTCTAGGTGCAACCTGGCTGCCTCAGGGCTGGCACTGTTACCTGGAGCCCAGGGCCTTGCTCTGAGTGTGCTAGGGCCTAGGAGTTGAGCCTCTGCCAGAGCTGTGCCCATGGACCACGTGCTGGACACAGGACCGGAGGGTAGGATCGGGAGAGGCTGCTGCCTCCCCACTGAGCAGAGATGAGAGCCCACTGGGGATGTGAGGGTGGGGACAGTAGATGAGGAGCAGAGCCCATTCTCTGGTGCTCAGACACAGGTTGGTCTCTCTGCCCCTTGGAAGAGGTGAAGGACTAGCTCTGATCATACGAGGGCCCTTCCTTAAACCTGAGGCACTTGCCCAACTGGTTGGGATTCATGGTCTTCTGATGACGAGGGGTGCTCTTCGGGGTCCCGCACTCTGGGACTCGCAGGGACCTCAGGCTCTCCTGTGTAGACCAACCAAACATCTGGCCCTTCGTCCTGAAGAATGCCGGGTGCTCTGGCTCCTGTGGCCCAGTGCCCAGGCCTGCAGTGCTGCATGCCCAGAGAGTGCTCTGGCTGTGCCACAGCTCTCAGGCTGCAACCCTCTCTCCTTCCCTCGCAGAGCTCCTCAGGACCAAAGGCGAACGCGGTGCTCCAGGTGGGTTCATTTCCACTCCTATCGCCTGCACTCCCGCCCCATGGCTGGTGCCTTTCTGGGCCTCCATACCTGCCTCCAACTTACCTTCCCTGGGTCCCTACCACTTCTCCACCAACTCCTGGTCCAATGGAAAACGGCTCCCCACCAGGCATCACTTCAAATCCTGCCGCGGCTAAGTTAGCCCAGTGCATTCCTCAGCGGGCCTCTCCCCCAGGACCCCAGCTTCAGCAGGTCACCTCCTTCATCTCCCATCACTGCTCTTTCCAGGCCCTATTACCCGACACCTAGCACTCAGTGCACCTCTGGCTGTGGCCACCGTGGTGACGGAAGGCAGCCTGTAGGGCACACTGGCCTGCCTTGGTCCTAGGTCTATTACCTGCATGACCTTGATCCAGTTATTACTTTTTCTGGACCTTTGGCTGCTCACCTGGTAGAAAATAATGGAGATAAATGTAGGCCCTCGCAGGGTTGCTGTAAGAGTTAAGGGAGATGATGTGAAATGTCTGATAGTAACGACGCTCTCTGAGGACGGAGCCTGGGCTTAGCTGCCTATGCTTCCTCCTTCAGCACACACAGCCACACACACACATGGACACACACACACACACACACACACACAGTTACACACACACATAAACACATACACACAGTTACACATAAACACACACAGTTGCACACACACACATACACAGTTACACACATGCACACGTATACGCACACAAGCACACACATAGTTATACACACATACACACATAGTTACACACACATACACACGAGCATAGACATAAGTGTACACACAGTTACACACACATTAGCACACACACAGTTACACGCACAAGCACACACATACACACAGTTATAAACACAAGCGCACACACAGTTACACATACCAGCACACACACAGTTACACACACATTCACACAGTTACACACAAGCACACACAGTTACACACACAAGCACACACATTCACAGTTACACACAGTTACATACACAAACACACACAATTACACATACACAGTTACACACAAGCACACACACACAAGCACACACACACACAGTCCAGTAGCTGAGTGGTAGAAATTTCATCTTGAAAATATAAACGTACACAAAGATGTCAGGCAGAACTCTTTGGCCTCATAATTTTTCAAGTATGGCCCCAATCCCACTGTTCACCCAGGGGAGTGCTGGGTAAGCCTTGCAAGTGGCAGCGGCCTGTCTTGGACAATGGGACCTTTCAGGTGCTGGGTGGCCTTGAATGTGTCGCTTCCTGCTCTGAGCTCTGTGTCCTTCCCTGAAAGATGGGGATAAGGATGGGACCTCTGGACTGGTGTCAGGTAAAAGGATGAATGGAACAGTGCTCAGCCCAGTGCCAGCTCTGAGTAAGCACTCGCTGTTGTTGTTACATTTGCTTCATTGTTCCTGCTGTTGAAAGGGTACAGTGAGTTCATGTTCAGATGTCCCCAGCCGGATGATAGGACCCCTCTGCTCTAAGGACAGGCTGTTCCAAACTCCAGGCACTTTGTTGACAGAATCGATACTTAAACTTCTTCAATCAGTGGGGTTTGGTCTGACCTTTAAAATCTGCTCCATCGCTGGTCCAGGAATGGAGCCTACCTTCCCCACACCAGGATGTGGACAGGCTCCCTCTGGCCGTCTCTGACTCTTAATGAATATATATATAATCTCCACTGCTATGTCTCAGTGTCTCTCAGTCTTTGACAACTTCTATCTCTGTCTTTCTCTTTCCCTTCCCACTCTCTCTTTGGAGCCAGAAACCAGAGGCAGGAAACAGCAATTGCAGCAGCATGAGCTGGAGAAGGTCTGGGCCCCCTCTCATGCCCATTTGCCTTTCCAGGTCCTCCACCCCCTGGGTCCCCTCACCCCCAGGAGACTGTGGCCTCTCCCTCCCCCATGGCCTGCCTTGCCTGAGCAGGGCTCTCCAAAGATGCATCCAATAGTTGGCCAGAGAGGATGGCTGGGGGTGGGGGTGAGAGCTGGGGGGTAAGGGATAGGGGATGCAGTGCTTGGCCCAGGCTTCCAAAAACACAGCTGGGAAGATGGGGGAGGGGCAACTGCACCTAAGTCAGGCTCTGGGGAAGATACTGGTCCTGGGTGTAAAGAGCACAGAGGGGACTCACCTCCCCAGGCACCAGGCCAGGCTCCTGAGCCACCTCTCAACTGAGACAAGGGTGAGGGAAGGCTGCTGGGAAGCAGGGGCCCAGGCAGAAGGAATCTAAGCGCAAGGCCCTGTGGTAGGAAGGGAGTTTGGTGAGTCAGGAATGCTAGTAGCCGCAGTGCAAGAGCAGGAGAAATATGGATGGGAAGGTGGGGAACGGTGGGGACTAGGCAAATTCAGGATGGGATGGGCCCCTGGTTAAGTGAAGGCACATTTTGTCTGTGTTTTGCTGATTTCCACACTAACCCCGAGTGGCTTTTGCTGTGATCCCCATTTCACAGAAGAGGAAAGTGAGTCTCAGAGGTATTATAAGAATTCTAGACATGATTAAAAGTACACAGAAGGATGCGTGTAGGTTATATGCAAACACTTTGCCACTTTATATAAGGGTCTTGAGCATTCATGCGTTTTAGTACCCACGGGGGCCTGGAACCAGGCTCCCTTGGATGCCAAGGGGCAACTGTAGGAGCTTCCCCACCATAGTGCCCTGGCGTGGGCACAGGCATTGCCGTTAGAGATCCCAGATCTTCTGGCCTCTTTCCAAATGTGTCACCTCAGGTAATGTCTGTGCCTCTCAGAAAGTCATTCTTCCCTGTGGGGATGTGGGGCTGTGCTATGTCTGTGCCCCCCTTCCATCCCTAAATACATATATTGAAAGTCTAATGCCCAAGGTGATGGTGATGGTATTAGGAGGCGGGGCCTGTAGAAGGGGACTAGGTCAGGAGAATGGAACCCGGATGAATGGGACTAGTGCTCCTACAAAAGAGACCACAGAGTACCCTAGTTCCTCCCACCATGTGAGGACACAGCTGAGGTCAGCTGCCTGCAGCCTGCAGCCTGCAGGGGCCTCACCGGGCCTGGTCTTGCTGGCACCCAGGTCTTGCCCTTCAGAGTCCAGAACCTTGAGAAATGGAGCTGTTGTTTCTGAGCTGCCGGTCCCAGTGTTTGGTTACAGCACCCAGATCGAACTGAGGCAGGACAGGAGCCCTGTCCATCCTGCCCATGAGCCGTGATGAGATTGGAGCTGCAGAGCGGGCGGCCCTTGGAGAGAGAGCTGCATGCGTGTGCAGCAGTGATGGTGCCACATACCCTGACCTGCTACGTGTTCCGTGTGGCTGCCCTGTGACCACCTCAAGGCAGCCCTGTGGAGCTGGTATATCAACACCAATTTACTGACCAGGAAGGTGAGGCTTGAAACCATAGGTGACTGGCACTGCAGGCCCAGGTGTCTGGCTCAGAGCCTGAGAGATGCCCCCTGCGCTGCTGCACCTTGCCCACCAGGCTATGGACTCCTTGCGGGAAGGAGCACTGTGTTGTTTGCTTCTGCACCGTTTGGCTGGTCCTGGGCGTGCAGTCAGTGTGTTGAATGAACAATAGCATTGAGTGGCATTGGAACATCCACCTTGTTGATTGGCTCATGGTGTCTCTGCTCCTTTTCCACAAGTCTTCCGGGTCCCAAGGGCCTGACACTCACAACTGAGAAGGGGCTAGGCCAGCCAGGGATACACTGGAGCCACTGATACCTGCCCCTTGTCTCTTGGCCCACATTTCTCTTTCTCCTCCTTGTCTGTGTGACATGCTGAATGCCTTTTCCTTTCCAGGCCCCCCAGGACTCCCAGGCCTGCCAGGAATCAAAGGAGAAGCAGGTAAGTGGGGCCAGTGTGTGTGCCAACACGCACAGCAGGCTCTCAGACCAACACTTGGCAGGCCCTGTGTGCCGGAGGCCAGCTCAGTGGGACACCCTGGGTGGACACCCTGGGAGTGTTGTGGGTGATGGGGAAGGGAGGGCTTTGAGGAGGCTAGAAGGAGTGGACGTTCCAACCTCCTCCTCAGGACTCAGGTGTCCAAGCCTCTTAGCATCTGCTCAGAGGTATAGCAGGGACTCCAGTGTCAGACACATCTGCCTGCAACATGCACTAGCTCTGTGATGCTGGGAACATTCTCTTACCTTTCTGAACTTCAGTTTCTTTGTATGTAAAATGGGGATACATGTGCTTCCAAGGGTCACTGGGAGATTAGCAGTAATGACGAAAAGCCCACAATTGTTTTTCTCTTTTAGGCTGTAGCCTAAGCCTGCCCAACACCTCATAAATGACCATGGCATGGCTGGGGCTGAGAATGTGGGGAGCTCAGCTGCACCCCCACAGGGAAGGAGGTAGACCGAAATGTCAGAGCCCATGACCCTTACAGCCCAGTTCACTCTCCACTCAGACTCTAACCTCCTCATCCCTTGAGGGCTGAGGCTGCTAAAATGTAAAGAGGATAAGACATTGTTAAAGAAGGAGCTGAGGGGAGGGTTGCCAGCAAGGGCAAGTACACAAACCAACAGTCACTAAGCCTCCGGCCCACTGCAGCAGGAAGAAACACCAGCAGTTATGGGAGGGAAATTTGTTAGCAAATAAAATATTTTTGGAGGAATTAATTTGGGAGAGGAATTTAATAGGATCCCAAAGAATCTCCCGTTCTATATCTGCAGCAGAAGTTTTCCAGGGAGGTTTTCAGGGGAGGAGGTGGGCAACCAATGGGAGAAATTGATGGTGCAGTGAGGGAACTTCGCAGGCGGCTGCACACCACATGCTCACACAGGCAGGCACATGTGCCTCTGTGTGTACATGTGAAGAGGAGACACAGAGACGGAGAGAGAAAGAGACTTGCTCAAGGCAGGGCCCAGAATTCCTGCTGATTGAAGACCCCAGACCGCAGAGTGATTGACACGTCCTCCTTTCTCCCAGGCCTCCAAGGACAACAGGGTGCTCCAGGGAAGCCGGGAGCTACTGGTAACTTGTCTTTCTCTGTTTGGAATCAGTGATGCATGGGCCCAGGCACCTGTCCTTTGTCCCCTTTCCCCTGGGCTACTCCCCAGCCCCAGAGCATTGGCGCCCTCCTACTATTCTCTTCTCTTGAGTCTTACTGGGCCACCATGAGATTACCCATGAGATGAGCTACACACCCCAGACTTCCTCTGGGGATGCCCTTCTCTTCTTCCCAGAATGCCTCCTACCCACTACCCAGGAGCCCATGCCCAGAAGGATGCTAGGAGCCCACCTCACCCCTCGTTCCCTCTGCAGGCACCCCAGGACAGAAGGGCAGCAAAGGCGATGGGGGTCTCATTGGCCCAAAAGGGGACACTGGTGCTAGGGGAGACAAAGGAGACCCTGGCCTCCCAGGTAAGGGCCTTGCTGGGTGTGGGTGCCGCTGGGAGGCCTGGGGGCTGGGCCCCACTCTACACAACCATATCTGTTCAGTGTCTACTGAGGGCGAGGCTAAGCTCTGCCTACCAGCATCTTGGGATGGGAGATGTGGTAGCTGCCATCCAGGTGAGCCAAGGGCAGAAATGTGAAATAAGAGCAATGCGAAGGGGCAACATATTGCACCGGTTGGCACCTGGGAACAGGGCAGCTAGGAAGTCACAGAAAAAAAAAAGTGAGGTGACAAAGTTGGTCCTGAAGCAGGCGTAGAGAAGGTGGGAGCCTGAGGGGCAGTGGGCAAGGGTTGATGGCAAATGGTCTCTCTGGAGCAGTGTTTCTCAGGGCCATGAGGAAGAACTATCCTGGGTGCTTGTTCAAAATGCAGGCCAGGACCAGCTGCTTGCCGTAGGGACCCTGAAGGTTGAGGTTCCAGGGCTGGGAGCACTGCCCTGGGGCTCTGACCGTGACTGAGCTCTTTGTGCTCATCCTCACGTGACCTCTTTTGTAGCCCCTCAGGTGGCTCTGGAATGCAGCAGGGGAAACAAGGGCTGCAGGACTAGCAGCCTGGCTGGCATCGCGCCTCTGCGCCTGTCCATTTGTGTGATGAGGCACATGACTTTGCCTGCTGAGATATGAGTTCTTCATTTCAGAAAGACAGTAATTTCATTAAAATGGTAATAATTAAGTTACACACACCTTGCAGGATAGTTATAAGGATTAAAGGTCATGTTTTCAAACTGCCACATGGTTGACACTAAAAAAGTGACAATCATTACTAATAGTAGTGTTAGTAATCCTGTAAGATGGGAAGGGAAGACTCTGTTCCAAGATCAGACAGATCTAGTTCCAATGTGGCTCACAAGCTGTGTGACCTTGGACAAATGACCTAACCTCTCTGAGCCTCAATTTACTCACCTAAGCAAAGAGGAGAATAGCAGTAGCCTTTAATAAGGATTCATTACAACAGGAATATAAGTCATAGAAGAAATGTGATTCTGTCACTGCAAACTGAAGTTACTTACATGATAAGAAACTAGGTACACTTGCCTTGGGGAGAGAGCCCTTGGCAAGGCTGCCAGCCACCCTCAAATCTTAGGAATGTACTTGTGGAAGAGAAAATGGACTCTTTCTAGTGGTGCCCAGCAGAACAAGGACGAAGGGGCAAAGGTTTCAGGAGAAGCAATTGTGCCAGGGTGAAGGAGGAAGAGCCAGGTAAGGCTTGGGGCTACCCCCTGGTGAACTGAACAGATGAAGGCTTAGGGAACAGCTGCTGCTGGGATGGGAAAATGAGGTGCTGAGTTCTCCCAGGTGGGACTGCAGGGGGTCCTTACATCAGGCAGATAGTGGACAGTTGGCCTCTAAGGTTGGTTCCCAAGGTGGCACTCTGAGCTCTCTTTACAATAAGAAAGGTAGGCCCAAACTTCTCTCAGGGTGGCATTGCTGGACCCAGAGAGGGGGCAGCAGCCAGGCCTGTGTGCTCCAGGCCTGTCCCAAGGAGTCTGAGCATCCTGCTTCCCATCCCACTCACCACTGCCCCATAGGAGGGCATCGTGTCCATACCCCGGCACAGCCTGGGAACACTGGTTAGCGAGGGGAAATGCGCAGTTTCAGTTCCTCGGAAATCAGACTTTGGCCTGCCCCTCCTCTGTCCCTGATCTCCCAGGACCACAAGCCTTCCTACCCACTGCTTGTCCCACCTGGGGGACAGGGCTAGCCCACCACATGCAGCCTGCCCTGGTGGTACTGAGCTTTCCCGCTTTGTCCCATCAGACAGTGGTGAAGTCCCAGGGGACACGTTCCATCATTAGCTGTGATTGGGAAGGTCTGGGGTCAGACCCAGCTGTGATTGCTCAGTTGACGCTGGTCTTTCTCCTGATTCTGCTCTGCTTCTAGGGTTGTCTTCTTTGATGGAGACACAGAAGTCATCCATCACAGGCCCAGGCCCAGGCCACACCCAGAAACCCCATGCAGCCCCTCAGAGATCATAGCATGGTGGTCCTGGCAGGCCCAGAGCAGTGGGACTCCAACCAATTCCTCCAGGGAAATCATTTCTGGAATCTTCTAACCACTGCCCTTTGGCCCTTGTGCCCAAGTGAACATTCCAAATGACTAAGAGCTGCCTTTTCACTGTCTGCATCAAGGCTGCTGTAAAGCTGTCAACTCTAACCAAGCTCTTCACATTTGTTTTGTTTTCCATTGAGAAACAATTATTCTTTAAATACCCAGAGCATCTCCAAGAACCCAATTTTCTGGCCTTGTCCCTAACATCACTCAAATCTTAGACCAAGATAGGTTTGTACAAGCTGTGTCTCTCCTCCTCTTCACTAGGGAGAAAGCCTTTGGCCTCCTGGGCCCTCTCCAGCTCTGATATCATAAATGAATGGTATGGAGGCTTTTAACTGATTCTATCCCCACAGGCCAGCCCCAGGGCCTGAGGGAGTTGCTCGGCTGGGTCTTTGCTGATGGTGGGACCTCAGCAGCTTCCAAGCCGGCCTATGTGGTGCACTAGCAAAGGGCCATGCAGCCCGCTCCCAAACCCAACTCACCATGTGGGGAGGGGTTGATGGATCCTGCCCTGTGAGGAGCTGCCCTCAATTGATATGCACCAAACACTGGCAGGAAGGAGGAGAGAGCAAAGAGGATGGAGGAGTGGATCAGCTGGGGCAAGCCTTGAATACTGATGACAAGTGGAAAATTTGAAACTTTGGTTACAAGGAAAGCTGATGGCAGGAGCACTGGCAGGAAAATGAACCGCTGCAATGTTTTTCTCTCCATTGATGCTTCACAGTTTTGATGCTCAGCATTTGGGACCTGCCTTCTGGAATATTCGGATTTCAGTTTGAGAGGCTTGAAAAACTAATTCCACACATGAGCCTGAGTTGAGCCTGGGCTGTGGTTCCTCCCAAGGGGATCTGAGCACTGATCTGGGCTCATAGAACCAGACCTTCCACTGTCCTTCATCTAGGCTAGGTCGTCTTGTCCATTTCTGATGAGTTTATACTGTAGATGTCTTTCTTGGGCAGCTGTCATGTTTTTGAGGGGGACGAGATATGTCAGTGGACCCTGATTACCAGGCTCACCCTCCTCCCAGGACTGACTCTGACTCCTTGATTTTTCAGGAAGCAAGGGGAGCATGGGCATGAAAGGAGACATGGGGCCCATGGGGCCCCCCGGAGCCCAGGGCAGTAAAGGAGATGCTGGGAAGCCAGGCCCTCCAGGTAAGAGGCTGCATGGTCAGGTCCACTGGCTTCTACATATTACTTCCCACACACACACACACACCCCGGAAGGCTGAGCGACAGAAAAAAAATCTCTAAAAGTCCTTCTTAATTGTAGGTGTAGCTGGAATTCCTGGAATCAAAGGAGATCGAGGTAAGAACTGTGAGAATGTGGACACCATGCCAGCTCCCACTGTCCCTAGGCCAAGTCAAGTGCAGGGCCTGCCTCCAGTACCATATTCTATTGTGGTATTAATGCAGAGCATCTGCTTCTAAAGCCTGCCCCTCTTCAGAGGAGCAGCGCAGCCGCATCACTGATGCTCCTCTTTAGGGTTCACCCTCTGCCATCAGGGCAGGGCTGGACCTTGGTGGCCTGGCTTCCTAGTAAGTCCTCAAACTGAGACTGTAATTCTCCCACTGTGAGGGATGCCTCTTGGCTTCCAGGGAACACATTAGGTGTTAAGACATCTACGTGTCACTGCTGAGAACAGAGGTGTGTGGAGGGGACTCCAGGCACTCTGGCGTCCAACCAGCCATGCAGTCATGACTTAACTTTCAGGAATACCTGGAGCAGAGGGTCCTCGAGGCCCTCAGGGTGCGGCAGGATCCCCAGGTACCAAGGGTGAGCCTGGCAGTGCTGGCACCACAGGGCTAACAGGTGAGGTCTCTTCTGGCAGTGGGCGTGGGGAGTGATGTCTAAAGGTCCATCTACTCAGCTCTTATGCTCACCGTGACGTCTGTTGTCCAGGACCACCAGGGAGACCAGGGAGTCCAGGACCTGATGGCATGAAAGGAAACAAAGGAGATACAGGTGACAAAGGGTGTGGGTAGGTGACAGGCGGCAATGGATGGGATGGAGGACTGGCTCCCTGCTGGCTCACCAGAAGGAGGCAGAGCGCCTCCTGTATACTGCACTGTAAAGATCCTAGGGCTGTTCTTCCTCTACCCAGAGTTCCTTAAAGGCCTTGAGTGCCCCAACCAAACCTCTAATGTCCCAGAGGAGAGCAGGGCACCTTGGCCATGCTGTCCCCCTGGTCTGACTTCCAACTGTGGGCATGGTTTCCATTCTCTCCTACTTACCTGAGCGGGGCCCCAAGGGCCAGGGATTTGAGCATGGGATGTCAAGAAATCCATTCTTGCATATTCTCTCAGGGTTCTCAGGCTGGGAAGAGCAGCCCACAGCAACTGAACTCACAAAGGCTACTTTCTAAGCCACTGTGCCACTTTAGCTACGTTATAGCTTGTCATGTCAATTTAGTATGTGTTATAAACCATCGTGCCAACTTGCTCTAGCTTACAAACCATCACGCCAATGCAGTCTAGTTTGTACACCACTATGCCAGCTTTATCTAGTCACTACCCAAGTCTGGACACCGGCAATGATCTAGAAAGTTGGGGCTACCTGTTGGGTGCTGGATCCCCATGGAACACAAGACTTGGCTCCTGCCCTCACACATACGGGTTATACAGACTTGCTATGCTGTGTCAGGCACACTCTGATGTGGACATTTGCATGGAAAATAGTCACATGCCATTCAGAAAGCTAGGTGCAGGCCAGAAAGTGCAGTAGCATATGGGGCTGTGAGAAAGGGCTGTGTGTCTGCCAAGGATGTCTGTGGGCAACCTGCTGCAGTCTCCTCCTCTGCCAGGTCCTGTTGGTGTTAGCAAACTTCCATGCCCTCACACCTGAGGTAGGACCTCTCAGTTTTCATTGAGCAAGTGGTTGACTGATTAATTCCTTAAACAAATGTGATTTAACCGTGCTAAATGCTTCAGATTAGCAGTGGCTGGGGTCTGGTGGGGGTGGTGAACGGCAATCCAATGCAGGGGTGATGTAAGAGCATGAACTGAGTCTTGGAGGATGAATGGCACTCAGACATGTGCAGGAGGGGAAGGGAAGCCTAGAGAGAGACACAGAGCCACTGAAGTCAGTGCAGGAGGGGAAGGGAAGCCTAAAGAGTGGACACAGAGCCGGTGAGTCAGGGAGGAGGGAAGGCTCTGTAGAGTGTAACCCTGGCACCTGGTTGGTGTCTTGTGTTGGAATGTGGAGCTCTGGTCCAAGGGATAGGTAAGGCCAACTCCTAGTCAGCTTTGGATTTTGGGCTTTTGGGCTTTTGTGTCAGTGGGACCTGGTGCCCAGGCTCTCCTGGAGTTCTCCTGAAGATTGTGGGGAGCCATGGCTTAGGCAGCTCCTACACCCACCCTTCTTTCAACCCACCAAGTGTTGGAGCTGCTTTCTTTTTCACAGACTATATGTTAGTATAGGAGGGCTCTGCTACCTGAGGCCACCAAGGCCACCAGCAAGGTCTCACCTTTCAGAAAGACTCCATCTGGGTGCAGCTCCCCTTTCTGATCCTATACTTCCCTTTTCCTGAAGATCTCAGTAACTGACTTTAGCAACTGAAGCTGTCTTGCCTCTAAGTTTTCTGCTTGGCTTCATGGAGGTGATGGCTTTCCTCCCTCAATTATAAACAGAGAGCATCCCTTCACCTCCCCTTCTCCCCACCTTGCTAGACTAAGCAAGAATATTTGTGTTAAAACATGATTTTACCCAAAGAGGTGCTGTGCTCACTGTCTGAGAGCAGGAACCCTGCCCTGCACCCTGCAACCTGGAGTGTTTGTGTAAGAGCAGCTCCTGACCGTGAGCACTCTCAGGACAGCCCAATGGGCTACGCACTCTAGAGAGGGCAGTTTCACAGTAAAAGAGGCAGCCTAGTTGGCCCAAAGCTGGGGCTTTATTCATTATACTTTATCATACCATCTCCCTCCCGAGGCAGCCACACTCTGATAAGTGTCACTTACCCTCCATCCCAGTCCAAAAGGATGAGAGCAAAAGCTGCAGCCTCCTCTTCCACCCTTAGAAGGAAACCTGAAGCTCTCAGGCCTTGTTTTGGCTCTTTCTCATTCACCCACAACCCATCCGCATTTTAGCTTAGTCTGGGACCATTTTCACTTCATCATCAAGTCCTTGTCTATTCATTGGGCATCCTTCCAGGGACCTCCATCCATCAGACTTAATGGTAAACACCAACCTGGCAAATTCCAGCTGCCCAAGTAAACACGGTGAATGACACTTTCACTTTGAGGCATGTGATAATTATAACTTAAGTAAACTTGCATAGATTTCCCACACAAATCTCAATGATTGCTTTGAACAAGTAGTTGATGGTCCACATGAACATCTCAGAAGGGAATCCACAGATAGGACCAGATCTGGCCCATCAGAGCCAGCTCTAGATATCATCCTAAAGATAAGGGTTAATGGACTTTGGGAGAGGTTAGCTTTCTGAAGGAAGGATGGGTGGAGAGTGGTGGCCAGATCTCATCATGGAAGATAATGCAGACTTTTCAATGTCAGGATATCGGTATTCCCCAAACAAGAGGTTCTATGGGGTTTGTCCAGTTTTGATTCTATCAAGCCCATTTTTCAAACTGATGTATTTTTCCCCCATTTTGTAAATAAAATCATTAATCTCTCAAGAGGATATCTGCCTGCATTGGATGAAAACAAAAATTACAGTGCCTTGGCTTGACCTGGGCAATAGCTAGCTTTCAATATCATGTGTTAATAATAAAAACAAGAGGTCTGTTCATTATCAACAATGCCTCTGGGCCAGACACTGTGCTTGGGACTTGATTCCCACGGTGTTATTTCATTTACTCTCACATTTGAGTTTCACCATCCTTCTACCTTACAGCCAAGGAAGCAAAGGCTGCCAGTGGGCAAACACTCTCTTCCAGGAGCTGAATCTGGGACTCAATTTCAAAGTCTGATTCCAGGTCGGTTCTTTTCGAGACTTTGTTTTGTAGAATAACACAGAGAATAAGACTCAAAATGAACAGAATTGCCCATACCTTCCACCCACAGTAGGAGGGTAAATCCTGGCTTACTCACCAAATCTCCTTGTTGTCACAAACAGTCACTAACCACATGTTCTGGTGAAATGTTTCCTCTTGCTCATACCTCTGGGAGAAAGAGGAGCCATCTGAGATGAAGGATGGTGGTAAGGACCCCTTTCATCTGTGGGAAGGTAAACTGAATAGTTTAGTAAGTAGGCATTACCACTCAGCAGAGCTTCTCCAATGGAAGTTTCCGTTACCATTCACAAGGCAGGGATCTATCCAACCCCCAGAACTTAGTTTTTCTAACTTTTGTCTTTTAAACAATTGCAAAAATCATTTAACTATTTTTTTTTTGGAAAAACAAACAGACAAACAAACAACCACCCCTAAATGAATTTTAGCTCAACATTCCATAAAATTCGTTTGGAAATGAGGAGGATTCGCTTCAACTTGACATAATGGCATTTCTCTTTCTATTTCCATCTCATGGGTTAATGTTTGAACCAGCGAAACCTTTAAGTTCCAAAACATGAATCTCATCAGAAATTTTGCATCTCAACAGCTTTCAAGTACAAAATATAACAAGAACATAAATTTTCTGTTCTTTTATTTTCCTCTTGAGGCAAACCCAAAGTGCGAAATAACTTGAAATCTATTTTCTCATCTGTATTTTACAATGTTTTATTTTAAAGATAAGCAACAAAAAATAATCCATTATAGCAACCAAACCCTATATTGCAAATTTACTTTTTCCCCATTCTAAGTAACAAGTTAGTCCGAGAGTTTATTAAATTCTACCATCATATTACTAGATTGTCACTTATGACTCTTTTCCTTGTTTTTCTCTAAATTTCTTAGAAACATTTGCAGGCGTGTACGTGCCTCCCAGGTTTGGGTCAGCTACCCACCCTCTTAGTTCTGGACACACAGCTCCATTTGTCGGTTATGAAATTAACCCTAAATTTGCCAGGCTGTACTTAGTCTGTATATCAGGATGGGATTGAAGGAAGTTTCCTAATGTACCAGAGATTTCTATATTCCATCAGAATCAGGAGACCTGCACTTCAACTTGGACTTGCCACTGACTATCGAGGTGACAGTGGGTGGATACCTGCCTTCTCTGGTCTCAGTTTCCCCCTCTGTGAGGTCTGAGGAGCATTCTAGAATAATATCTGGGTCTGGCCAGCCCAGCAGCATTCTGAGATTGAAATAGCTGATGTTCTTCTGGAGCAGGAACAGTTTAAGACTTCAGGCAGGACACCAGCTGAACAGTAAAAAGTAGGAAAGCATTTGCTTTCTACCTAAATGATGCTGGGGGGAGAAATATCCCCCTGAGTAAATACATACGTTGGGCCCTCTCAGCTTATATGGTTGGGAGACCAAGAGCCAATCTGTTGTGATCAAGAGAAAAACCTAGCATCATCCACTTTCCAATGTCCCCAGCATCATCCACTTTCCAGTGTCGTTTATAGATATCTAGATCCTGTTTTCAATCTTTTCTCCCTGATGCAATTGTGTGCAGCCTTGATTTGTTGTGAAGCAATTTCTAGTCCTTCGGTGGGACAGCTGATGACAGCCACTCTGGAGTGTCCTCTAGAGTCCAGAGGCCCAGAGAGAAACCACACAAACCCAGCTCTGTTCCTCCACCTGAATAGGGGAGTTTTGAAGACAAAACCACCACTTGTTACACACATACCAGCAGCATTCATCAAGGCCAGAGGTTCTAGGAGCGTTCAGGCCTGGGAGGGGCAGGGATTCCTCACACATAGGAAGGCAGTTCGCAGGAGACTGACCATGAGCTGGGCCCCAAAATCAAATGAGATGTGTTTGGGGAGGTGCCACTCCAAAGGCGGTCCCTAGACCAGCAGCAACTCTCACCTGGTGCCTGTCAGAAATTCAGTCTCAGGTCCCACCCAGACCCATGCACGGAATCAGCCACTCCAGGTGGGGTCCAGCATATTGCTTTTTAAAAACCCTGGGCTGGAAATGCCGTGTCACCCTGCAGTCTGACTATGTTCAGGAGAAAGGAATGGCCCAGGCCAGCTGCAAGTGTCCTTGGATCCAGGTGAAGAATGAGCTAGCTGGCCACTGCAGGACCTTGTGGGAGGCTGGCCCTGCGACCCAACCCCAACTTCGCCTTAGAGAAATCCCTCCATTTTTGAGTGAGGACTTTCTTCTTCATAAAAAGGGAAGTGGCCTGCCTTGCTGAGAGATGGAACAAAGCCATGCAGGTAAAGCCCCTGGCAAGGTGCCTGGCCAGTGCAGCAGAGGTTGAGTCCCCGGAGGTGAAGGGTTGGGAGGAAGGGTGTGAGAAAAAAGGGAGGGTCAGGCCAAAGGGACTATGGACCTCATGAATAAGGACCTCCCTGTGGCTCCTTCTGCACAGGGTGTCTGTCGGTTAGTGCAGCAGAGGCAGCTGGAGAGGGGCACTTCTTTGAGGGATGAGGGAGCAATAAAGGGTGGTCACAGTGCTGGCATCCCCGAGCCTTGCTTCTAGGGACAGGGTCTTAAGGTAGCGATGTCTGAATGGGATGTGCCCTAGATGCAGACAGAGAGAGCCAAGGGTCTACAAATGGACCATTATTTCACTTAGTCACAAGCAAAGACACTTTTCCAACTGTCTTCACCTCCCTAATCTTGACATGTGATTCAGATTCAGGTGAGCAGAGACGAAATGTCTGCCTCCCTCTGCCGTGACCTCAGGTCAACAGCGAACAGGGGCTGGCTGGGCAGCAGGCCCAAAGGAGGGAT
Organism: Lasiurus cinereus; assembly: GCA_011751065.1. Classification (NCBI taxonomy): domain Eukaryota; kingdom Metazoa; phylum Chordata; class Mammalia; order Chiroptera; family Vespertilionidae; genus Lasiurus; species Lasiurus cinereus. Next base: position 58,612,178 of record JAAGEH010000393.1, read on the forward strand.
GGGAGGCTCAGGGAGGGACACCTGCTCAATCTCATAGGTGGACACAGCCCAGGGATCCTGACTTGGCCACTTTGCTGCCTTGGAAGGAAGTGCGGCAGTGGGCAAGCCCAGAGAAGGCTTCACAGTTGGTAACATCTGACATTTTAGCAGGTTTTACAGGATTGATAGGAGTTCTCTGGGGCACCAGAGGGGAGAGACATTCTAGGCAGAAGGACTAGAGCTCGAGTAAGTGGCCTGGGTGAGCTGATCAGAGCACCAATAAGTGGCCTCTAAGATACACCCACCCCCCATTCTCCACCCCCACTTCTAGAAGCAGCTCTGAGCCTCAGTCCTGTCTCCACATCAATGAGGGGCTGGAGCAGCTGTCCTCTTGGGACCTTCTGGTGCGTCCTGCTTCTTTTGGTGCTGAGGCGTGTAGAGGCAGCTCGTGGCTTCTTGGCCCTCTGATCCTCCTCCCTAGGCAGCACCTGGCCTCAGGCAAAGCATCTGAAAGGCTACTGGGAGCCAGGTTATACCAAGGTGTCCCAACAGACTTGCCAGGTCTCCAGCTTGCCTTCCATTGACCAGCAAACAGTAGGTACTCAAGAAAGTCAGGCTCTGGGAGGTAGGAACTTCCCCATGTAGGAATTTCCCCCAGGCAGTTGGTAATTCGGGGGAATTGTGGTTCCTGTTGAACATCAAAGGTGGCCTTTGGTTGAGGTCGGGCTTGCATCATGGTCAAGGGCATGGTGATGAGCACAGCTGCTGACTGCATTCCTATGTTATCCTCTAGTAACTGTTGCATCAATATACCTCTGCAAAGTTTCATTTTCCCAAGCTTGTGTAACTGATTTGGAGAGTCCTGTTTCTTTGAAACAACACTAATATTGACCCTTATAATCAAGAGGCCATGACGTGGCTAAACCAATAAATTAATTATCTCACCGTGACCCAACCTGGTGCTGGGAACAGTGGACCTTCCATGGAAGTTAGTGAATGAGCGGATGAATGGGAGGGAGTGAGGGAGGACTTTTTGCATTAGAACTACAAATAGTATCACCAACAGTAATTGCAGTGATTATTTTTCCATTTTCTGGACATGAGACTCTTTAGCTGCACAAACCTTTAACCACACTGGGGGTCACAATGAAGTAAACCAACCAAACTATTGAATATCTACATGGGTGAGAGCCTGCAGAGCTCCTGACTCTGAGTACCCTCCACAGTCTTTTGGAAAAAAACGGTAATTTTATTTGCAAAATATCTCTCAATTCTTTTCCAATATACACAACAGGAAGGAATGGGCCTGGATTTAGACACCAAATCAGGCTACCACTGGCAGGGAAGGCCAGCCAGTAAGTTCAGAATCTAACTCAGACATCTATCCAGAACATTTCTACTCACCCCATTGCACAGTCCCATTTATGTGGGTTTACTCCTTGTGTTCTGTGGAATAGGCTTTAAAGAATCGTGAAGAACCAATGTGTCTTTCCATCTGCATTAATCAGACAAAGGTAGAGGTTGTCTAAGATTAAAAGTGTCTAATATCTAAGTTTTATTATCTTTTCCCCTTCTTTGTATTTTGATCTTAGGACTTCAAGGACAGAAAGGAACAAAAGGAGAATCAGGAATTCCAGGTAAATGGCCAACTTTATTTTAATTTCCTCCCAATGATGACTGGAAAGGGTGAGGCTGGCTTGCTGACTTTGAACGTACCGCTATGACCTTCCCCCAGGGTGACTGGCCTGAGTCCATTTGAGGCGAAGACTGCAGGGCTGTTACACAATCCTTAGATGTCCTCCCTGGGAAACCTGGGAAATGATAGGAATTCAGTGAAGTGAGGAGATAGGGAGAAGATGGGGGAGGGTGGTAAAGGGTGAAAAGTGCTAGGAGAGTAGGTGGTCAGGTAGTGGCTTAGGCTGTGCAGCCATCATGGTGCCTCCAGACCCCCCACCCCTCACCCCGATTCTTCTCACTGGACTTACACTCTCCTCGCTCACAAGCTCTTGCTGGGAATTGGTTGTTGTGCTCTGCACTTGGCTCAGCATCTGTCTTCTCAGTGCCTGATCCCAGGGAGCGCCAAAGCAGGGCTTCTCAAACACAGCGCTTAAGCAGTCTTCCTTCCTCCAAAACTGGACAGTCTATTCCTATTTTAATTTACTAAGGAGAAAACGAGGCCTGGCAGCATTCTAGCAACTTCTCCCAGAATAGCTAGAATTTCCACACAATGATGTAGAACACTGAGGACCAACCACTCTGGACTCCTGTCAGCAATTTCTCAACCAGCATTTACATGATAGTTGGGAGATTTGAGCAGCACACCACCCCCGTGTTGGACCAAAGACACCAGCTGAATTTCCAAAAGTTCAGAGGGGAAACTTGCTGGTTAAGGTCCACTCGCTCATAAAGCACCAAGGCTCTGAGGCCCCGGGTAAAGCATGACAGAGCATCTGACAGATGATTCTTCTCCTCCAGGCCCCACAGGCATGAAGGGAGAAAAGGGAAGCCCAGGCCTGGCGGGTCCCAAGGGTGCAACTGGCCCAGGTGGCCAGAAGGGGGACCAAGGAATGAAAGGTAAGGCCCTGTTTCTCCTTTGTGGTTTCCAAGGAGAGGCCCTGAGGTAGGGGTGTGGGGTTTTCAGAAGCAGAAGGTCAAGGTCTGTGGGTTCAGTGGGTGAGTTCTGAGCTGGGGTTGGTCTCAGCACTTAGCCTGCAGGCGCATGTGAACGTGCACCCACTCCACATCCAGTGGTGCCCGGCCACTGGAACAGCCTCTCCTAACCGCAGCTTTCCCCAAAGGAGATGAGTCCCCTCCCTGTCTCTTACCCATAGTCCCTTGTTAATCCCTTAAATCCCTCCTGCTGTGGCTGAGGTCCATTTCTTCATGATTATCTGTCAGAGCCCGTGGAACCTGCGGTCCACTTAATGCCAGTTCATGGGCAAAGCTGGGATAAGAACCTGACCTCCTCTGCAGGCTTCTTCCCCCACTTCTCCCCACTTCCTCCCTGCTGGCAGAGAGGGGCAAGGGAGTCCTGGCCTGTTTCCTTCAAATCATGTTGTTTTTCTCCTTGTGACAGGATCTTCTGGGCCGCAAGGAGTAAAGGGAGAAAAAGGTCAGAAAGGTAATTCCTGTTTTTATTCTCTTTAATTTGTGCTGTAGAGTCAGTTCTGTACTTGAACATTTGTGTGTGGTCGGGGAGAGACCTTGGTTCTCAGAGAGATGCCTCATTTGGGGAAGGTTAATGGGCTTTCCCTTGAATGGGCCTGCTCATAGCACAGCTACAGTGCAGCAGCTCCTTACTCCCACCCTGCTCTCCCTCTCTTCCTTTCTCTCCCATCTCTCCCTCCTGTCATTTCTCTCTTCCTCTCTTCTTTTCTTTCTTCCCTTTTCTCCACTTTTCTTTTCTTCTCCCCACAACATAGGCCAGATGTGGTCACCCAGATTTGCTAGACCAGTCACAGAGGCACCTGACTCTGTGGCCTTGTGGCTGTGGGCCCAGGGGCTGAAGGCTGCTAGCCAGGCCATGTTGGTTCCATTGGGGGTCTTCCTGGCCAAGCAACGTTTTTTCCCCTCTAACTATAGAACATCCTTTGTTGAAGAGGCAGAGCCTACACTCATACAAGCCCCGGACAGCCATCCTCACCTCTCGCACGTGTGTTTTTCACTCAGGTGAATCCCTGGCAGCTGTCAGGATTGTCGGCTCTGTGAAACGAGGCCGGGCTGAAATTTACTATAACAACGTCTGGGGGACAATTTGTGATGATGGCTGGGACAATTCGGATGCCACCGTCTTTTGCCGAATGCTGGGTTACTCTTCGGGAAAGGCCCTTTTCAATATGGTCCCTGGTAAGTGGTCCTCCACCAGCTGCCTCTTGCTGGGAGGAACGGCATGGGCTTTCTCTCCCTTTGGTTGCAAGTGACTCCATGTGGTTTGGGTTAAAAGAAAAAGCTTGGTTCAAGCAACTGAAAGGTCTATAGCTCAGGGCCCTAGGCTTCCATCCTTGCGGCCTGGCAGACCTATGACCTTCCTTCCCCTGAAGATCTATGACCTTCCTTCCCCTGGCAGACCTATGACCTTCCTTCCTTTGGCAGTTCCATGACCTTCCTTCCCCTGGCAGACCTATGATCTTCCTTTCCCTGGAATACCTATGACCTTCCTTTCCCTGAAGATCTATGACCTTTCTTTCCCTGGCAGACCTATGATCTCCCTTTCCCTGAAGAACTATGACCTTTCTTCCCCTAGCAGATCTATGACCTTTCTTTCCCTGAAGAAATATGACCTTTCTTTCCCTAGCAGACCTATGACCTTTCTTTCCCTAAAGAAATATGACCTTTCTTCCCCTAGCAGACCTATGACCTTTCTTTCCCTGAAGAAATATGACCTTCTTTCCCCTGGCAGAACTGTGACCTTCCTTACCCTGGCAGATCTATGACCTTTCTTCTCCAAGAGTAACAGCAAAGGCTTGGGTCAGTGTCTGTCCGCCCTTGAGTGGGAACGCACATAGCTGCAGTGCCTGTGAGGCGGGACTCTCTGAAGGGCTGCTGAGCTGCTGGGGCTTCAGAAGCAGAAAGCATGTCAGAGAGGATAGGCCCAGGCCTCCTTTCCAGCTCCCTGTAAGCTAGAGGCCTGGAATGCCTACACTGTGATCACGTTTAAGGAGAAGGTAGGAAACAAAAGAGAGCAAATCAGAGCAGGGACTTTCTAAAATCAGTTTGGGATATTAAAGACTCAGCCTGAGTCTTTCAGCAAAAGGTTCAAACTTTCAATGAAGGAATGAAGCCCGAGGCTGACATCATTTCTTCAGCCATAAGGGCTGACCTGGCAGGGGCTCGAGGCCCCTTTCTCCTGCTCTCGCCCCCAAATGCCCTCTGCCCTTACCCACCCCAAAGTGTATGACTGTGTTTTATTCTGAGTCCAGTTGGTTTGTAAGCCAATGTTAAAATACACATTTCCCTTACATAGATTGCCGCACTGTGGTGTAAATTTCTGCAGTCAAACAATCCAACTGGTTTCTTCTGAGCTCTGGGTCTAAAATCAGCTATATCAGAGAAAGAGGTTTGAGGAAGGTGAATGCTTGGCAGGAACATAGATGGATGCACTGTAGCAAGTTAGTGGGAAGAGAGGAATACTGGGAGCGCGCAAGAGGAGGTTTCAAAGAGTTCATGGATTAGTATTAAATAATTTGGATGAGATTTTTGTCAAAAAGGATAGAAAACAAAACAGAGGCAGAGTCATTAAAACAGAACAGCTCATGGGTGGGGTTTGGGGGTAGGATGGGAGAGATCAGTGGGGGGGAAAGAGGACGTATATAATACTTTCAATAATATATTTAAACAAACAAGTCAATAGATAAAAAATTTTTAAATGGCATCTTTGAGGAATAGCGAAAGAGAGAGAGAACAGTCCAGTGCCAGCACCTTGGGCCTGAGTGGGTGTGGGAGAAACTACAGTCTCCCCATACAGGCCACTTGGCTTCGAGCCTCATCCCACACAGTCCCCTTCTATCTGTGTCTAGGCTCTGGGTCCATCTGGCTGGATGACGTTGCCTGTCAAGGGACAGAGTTGTCCCTGTGGAACTGCAACAAGAGCAACTGGGGCTCTCACAACTGCAACCACAACGAGGACGCAGGGGTGGAGTGCAGCTGACCTGCAGGGCCTCGGGCTGCTCTTCCCACCCGGCTCCCGCCCCGTGCCTTTGGGCATAGACATGCACCCGCCAGGAAGGCCTGCACTCTTGGAGGCTCCCTGAGAGTGGGTCATTAATAAAATGCAAAGTGCTACCTGGCACTTCATTGGTATTGGCTGAAATCACTAGTTTGTACCTCCCACCCCGTCGTGATATGCGCACTCAGTGCACACAACACTGCATCAAGTTCTCATGTGCCCCTGTGCACAGGGACCTTGGAGTTTCAGTGTATAACCAAGAGAGAGTGGGAGCCTGGTGCTCTAAGCGTGATGCAGTCACCATTAGTTGTGACCATCCCTTCAATCAGTCAGATGTGACATCTGTCATAGCATGTGGGTTCTCCCTCCAGCACTGGAACTATTCTCCAGCAAATGAAGAGGTTGGCATGTAATTGGCACCATGTTGCCTGATCAATAGGAACTGCATGGAAATCAGCTCTCATTAGGTACAATCACATTCCCTTCCCCTCCTCCCCACCTCTCTCTCTCTCTCTCTCTCTCTCTCACACACACACACACACATTTTCAGAGGTACAAAAGCAGTTTATAAGCACAGAATAGTCAAAATCCTGGCATGAAATGGACTATACGTGCCACTTAGCAGGGCTATGGCTCAGCCATGCCCAACACTTCCCTTCTAGGGCATTCAAACCCTTTCAGTTCCCCTCTGTGGAAGGGTAATCAGAGGTGAATAAGGTCAGGTGCCAGGAATATAAACCATCAGTTCACAGAAGAGAAACCATAGGCCAGTAAATATATTCAAAGATGTTCATCCTCACTTACAATAAAAGAATTGCAAAAAACACACAAAACCTAGATCATTTATTTGCATGTCAAATTGGCAATTTAAAACAATCCTTGGTGTTGGACAGATGGGGGAAACAAGCTGTTACTCACTGTTAATAGAAATATAGATGGATTTTCTGGGGGCAAGAGGGATTTGGCAAGATGTGACCTAAGCTTTTTGAAAAAGAAAAAGAAACTACAGTTGACCCTTAGACGACATGAATTTGAAGTGCACGGGTCTACTTATATGTAATTTTTTTTCAAAAGTACAGGGTGTCCCCCCAAAATCTATACACACTTTACTAGCTGATAGTTCAATTTTGAAAATGAAATGTATTTTAATAAACACTGCCTTTATAATTATTCAAATTATGTGTACACATTTTTGAGACACTCTATATTTACTCTTCCTTATGATTTTCTTGATAACATTTTATTTTTTCTAGTTTACTGTATTGTAAAAATACAATATATAATACACATAACATAACAAATAAGGTTATTCAACTGTTCATATTATCAGCAAGGCTTCCAGTCAACAATAGGCTGTTAGTAAAGTTTCTGAGGGAGTCCAGAGTTATGCTTGGATTGTTGGTGAAGGATCAAATGTAATTAGAAATGCCTATTGTATTGATTAGTTACTATTGCACAACAAATCACACCAAGACTTGATAGGCTGCAATTATTTGTGCTCATTCATGTATCTGCCAGTTGACTAGAGATGGGCTGCTCGGGGCTGGGTTCAACGAGGCAGCTTTGCTTCAAGCTGCAGGTCCAATTGGGTTAGGGTCCTTGCTGTAGGTCAGGCTCAGGCTGGTCTAGCTGTGTTCCCTCCAGAACCTGTCTCCTGGTGAAGGCAGCAGCACGAAAAGGTAAGCAAGAACACATGATGCCTCTTAAGGCCTATGTTCAGAGGTGGTGCATGGTCATGTCTGTTCACACATCATTGGCTAAAGCAAGTCACATAATTGGGCCCAAAGTCCCAGGGCAGGGAAGTTCCCTTCAGCTCTAATGGGAGGGCAGAGAAGGGGCAAAGGGCCTGTGTGGGAGGGGTGCAAACTGAAGCCAGTGAGGCAGCTGCCAACTCACAGAAGTGCATCGAAGTTCTTAGGAGCATTGGGCGGAGCAGTGTGGAGTCAGAGAGATATACTTTTAACTTAATTCAACTATCTGTGTTCAGAAAAACTAAAAGAAAAATGGCTATTAAATAGTGGTCTCAGGTCATGTTTTGCATATAGCTTCTGTATCAGATGCTGTAGTTTATGTATTTACACACATACCTTATTATACATTTATCAGGTGCTGTACATGATGTATTTACACATACACCTTGCTATACATTTATCAGATGCTATACATTATATTTACACATATACCTTGCTATGTACAGGCAGAACAACAAAGACTGTAATATCATGGGTGACTTAAGGGTGTTTCAAAGGTATTTTGACTGTATATTATTTCCCCTTTATGAGCTGAGGTTTGCTTCTCTTGTAAAAAAAAAAGAAAAAAGAAAAGGACATAGCCAATAGCTGACAGTAGAGCAGTAGAGTTTGGGCTAACTGACTGTACATGAAATGTAATCACAGACTATTTGATTATTATAAACCACATGAGAAGAGATATTTAGGAATAAAGGGAAGTGTTCATGCTACATTTATTTTAAGAGAAAAGAGTTATAAAACAGCATTACAGAAGGACCACAATTTAATAAAAGTTTCCTCCTTCTCTTCACTATTTTTACCCCAGTTTCATTTGAAAACATGTGAGTCCTCCCAAAGATGCCTCTCTGGTGAGCCTTCTCCCTGCACCTGCCGCTCCCTGCACCAGGCCCAAGTCACATGCCAATGGCCTAGATGACTGCAACAGCCCCAAAGCTGCTCCCTCTCCCTTCAGACTTCCCTTTTCTTAGCCATTCACCCAAACAGCTGGAGTGGCCTTCAATCCTGTCCCTCTCCTTGTTTCAAACCCTTCCAAGACCACTCTTTGCTATTACCAGGAAGTGCCCACTCCCAGCCATGGTCATCTAGCCCCTGCCAGCATCTCAGCCTTGACTTGCCACTGGCCACCCAGCCCACATTTACTCTCCAGCCCGCAGAATTTCATTCATCATTTCCCCTTCCTCCATCTTCCCCCCACCTTTTCCTGGCCTCATATGCCTGGATTCTGCCAGCATGATCACACTAAGTTAGTTTGTGGACCTTACTGTGTTGCCTGTGTTTTCCTTTCCACCTGTCACAACCTGTCCAGCCTCACAATCTCACCCTGCCTCTCTCTACAAGAAGGCAGGCACTGTGTATGTCTTTCTGTCTTGCTGTACTCCCATTATTAATCATATATATGTATATATGCACTTATATATGTATTACTATATGTCATATGCATCATATATTACATATATCTTTAATAAATTATTGTTAAAAAGTATATGCTGCCAAAACCAGTTTGGCTCAGTGGATAGAGCATTGGCCTGTGGACTGAAAGATCCCAAGTTCAATTTCGGTCAAGGGCACGTACCTTGGTTGCGGGCACATCCCTGGTGAAGGACGTGCAAGAGGCAGCTGATTGATGTTTCTCTCTCATCGGTGTTTCTGACTCTCTATCCCTCTCCCTTCCTCTCTGTAAAAAATCAATAAAATACATTTTTTTAAAAAAGTATAAGGGAAAAATTGGGAAAACACACACCAAAATGTCTCTCTTTGACAATAGCATTATGATTAATTTTTATTTTATTTTTTAAATCTTCCATAATTTAGGGGTCAGCTACCATGAGTACATATTTATAAGCATAAAAGAAATTATTTAAAGTAAACAATAAAAGAACAATATGCATCATCAAAGAGCCCTGAACCTTCCTCCTTCTGAACTCAGACTTCCAGCCCTGTGAAGCACTGTGTGGTGCTGGTGGAGGACCAGGAGTGAGGGGACTTGGGGGAGTGACAAAATCTGAGAACATCTCTGCTGTGTGAGCTATGAGAAGAAATGGGGCTGCAGCTCGAGGGAGACAGGTGGGGTACTTATATTTTATAAGTCCTGTTTGCATGCTGATGGCAACGACCCAGTAGAGAAGGAGAATTTAATAATTTAGAGTGAGGCATAATTTCAGGAGTTGAGTTCTTACAATGACTAGAGGGCAAAGGATTCTGAGCAATTGGTGGGAACAGCAATAGTTCTCCAGGAAAGCAGGAAGGAAGGAGAAAATATGAATACAGATGCAGAAGCCGTGGATTTGGCGGTGAGGAGATAGGGATGGGGAGTTCTCACCTCATTACTTCTACTTCCTCCAAAGGCATGAGCCAAGGTCAGCAGCTGAGCAAAGGTGGGTGGGGGCAGTGTCGAGGGGGAAGGATCCAGCTTTGGGGTGTGGATATGTCATGCAGCCATCCACTGAGGGCTGTGCCAGGCTCGCATCCACTCATTTCATCTTCACAACAGCCTGCAGGGTGGGATCCTGGACCACTTACAGAAGAGGAGCTGTGTGTTCAAGGTCACAGAGCTGGTAAGAGGCAGCGGCTGATGTGAGGCCAGGGGTGCCTGATGGCAGAAAGAAGTGACCCTTTGCTACTGCCTTACATCCTGCCTCCCACTTTGCCCAGCTGGGCACCACCTCATGCGGTGACTCACCTCCTGGGCAATTCCTTTTTCCAGAGGGCCAGCAAATTTGGGGGCTCTAACAATGGGCAGCTGTCAAAAGCTTAGTGTCCTACCAGGAGAGGGTAGGGTCCTTACTGTGTTGCCTCTGTTTTCCTTTCCACCTGTCACAACCTGTCCAGCCTCAGCATCTCACCCTGGTTTGGCAACCATTTACATGTACCTCTATAAGCAAGACTCTATGTTGGATGTCACTGACACAAAGACTAAAGACCCAGTGCCTGTCCCCTGAGCTCAGAGCCACAGGGAAGCCACAAGTGTACAGAGTGCTGGGCTGGGCTGGTTTGTGGGGTCTCTGCTCTGAACCCCCACCAAGCTTAGGACCAGATTCATTCCTTTCCTCAGTGCACTCCTCAAATCCATGGGGTAAAATCTCAATGAATACATAAAAAACAGCTTTGTGGTATCTCCTTGTTAACCACACTCAATCATACAAAAGATAAACAGGAAATATGCATGGTTGTTAAAACAGCATTTTTCTGAATTTTCTGGTTGCAGCTCTCCGGTAGCCGAGGGGAGCTCTTCTCTGGTCCTCTGCCCCATGATGGTGGCTGGGAAGAACACAGTAGGTGCACTATAGAGCATAGTAGGTGCTGGTTATGTGCAGGCTCCTGGCTTCCAAGGGATAGTTGGTAAATATGGGGAGATGACTGACTATTTCAGGGTGGCCAGGATGAGACTGAGGAGCAGTCGGGGAAGTGGGGAGGGGAGGGGTGGGCTCAGGCATAACCAACATAATCCACTGCCTCCCTCCAGGCCTGCCAGCTGGGCCTGCTTTCCCTCAGGGCACAGGACCTGGGTCTTTCTTTACCTGCAGACTCTGGTGTGGTTTGGGAGGTCACCTTTTCTATATCTGGACACACGAGGGCGCTGCAGACCTGCTTAGCCCACCAGGCGGCAGGCCTTGATCTCTTCCCAACTCGCTGGTCTGAACCTGGAGCAAAAGGCTGAGGTCTGGTCCCTAGAAGACTCCTGGGCAGGTGCCACTGGAACCCAGCCTACCCGCCTCATAAGAAATACACCCCCTTCATTGTGCCCAGTCCAGGTCTCCACAAAACTCCCCCCTCCTCCCCTCCTTCTAATCCCCAATAATATCCCATGTGCTCCTGCCGTGGACAGAACATATTCTAAAGGGCATGTTCAGGGAGCCAGCTCCCTTAGGAAGTAGGGAAACTTCCATTAATTAAACATGGACTGTGAACTGGTACTGTGTAAGGTTCTTTCTATACATCAATCCCATAAGTTTATAGCTAAGCTAAGAGAGGTTAGGTTATTTGTCAAGTGCCACACAGCAAGCTAGAATGCAGCAGAGCTAATGGTTCAAGCCCAAGACTGAGGGTGTGGCCATTCCAGAAGGTTTGATGGAGGGGCATCTGAAGAGTTTGGGAGAGGCTGAGGGATCTACAGTGCAAAAGCACCAACATAATCAGGGGACCTGAGTTCTAGTCCTCCATCAAATACTGGCTTGGGACCTTGGCCTCCGCACTGACTTCTTGTTTGAACAAGGAGGAATGGGACTAGGTCATTCCAAGCCCCTACCCACCAGCATCTCCAGCAGTGTGCACACGATGGACTCCCTAACAAGGGGCTTCCTCTGGCAGCTAGCCAGTGAGGAAGAAGGGAGATGAAGGGGCCTTCATGCAACCGGTCTCAGGGCTATGATGAGGAGAGAGGCACCAGAGGACTGGAGCCTCTGAAAAATGCCCCCATCCTAGGCCTCCTGAAGGAATGTCTGGTGATCTGAGAAGGCAGGCAGCAGAGCAGCAAATGTATCCCCAGCAGGTACTCACCATGATCTCAGTAGGCTCTGATTATCTCACCTTTCCTGCACTAGGAGATGCCCTAGCATTCTTCCTCGTTGGAAAAATCTCTTTTCTCAGGCTCGTTTCCCTGTGTACTTTGGGTTTAATTCCATTCCAGCAAACCCTGCCAGAGCCCATGCTACATGCCAGGACCTGTAACAGGTGCTGGACATGGAGAGGAGCTCAGGAGCTCCTGGTCCTGCTGAGGAGAAACTCGTCCACAGATACTGCCAATCCATTGCAGGATCCAGGGACACAGAGGGAGCAGTGAACCCGCTGGGGGTTCTGGAGGTCAGGGGCAGCTTCCTGTGGTGTCCTATCTGAGCTGAGAGAATGAGTAAAATCAGCTAGGGAGTGAATGCAGAGGGAAGATGCTCTCGGAAGAGGGAGCTAGATGAGTGGGACCTGAGAGCTAGACATTCAAAGGGACAGGACCAGTGCAGCTAAGAGAGGATGAGGCTGGAACAGGGCAAGGGGCATGGGATGGGCCCTTGCTGCCCAGAGCGTAGGGTGGACTCTAGGCTGACTCCTGGCTGAGGTTCCCAGGAGTGCAGTTGCACTGTTCACAAAAACAAAGAATCTAGAGGAAAGCAGGTTGGGGTAAAGAGAAGTGTGGGTGTGATTTGTGAGATTCCCCTGGAGGAGCTATCTGATGGGCTGTCTGGGCCTGCCAAGGAGGCCCCCCAAGGCACCTGGAGTATGGAGTTCTCAAAGACAAGAAAATTTTGCGATGCTGATTGTGGCCCCTGCTGTCACTGCTGAAGAGGCTGTGATTAATCAAAAGGAGCCTCCTCCACTGGTGAGCAATGCTGACAGCACCTGAAGGCTCTTTATCCCCTTGCCTCTCCCAGCCTCTCTCAGCTGAAGACTAAGTTCCCACAGGGCGCAGGTCGAGGGCCACTGCTGACATCATTTTGCCCAGAGAGCCCTCTCTGCCCCCATCCATGAGGGAACCCTCATGGGTCTGTTCAATCAGAGAGATTTGTGTGGGCCAGACAGCAGCTTGAAGCAGAGGCAAAACTACCTCCAAAGCCTGCAGGCCTCTCAGGCCTACTTGTGCTGAGAAATCCCATGGGTACACATGCTTGACAAAGATGTATCAGGCAGCTTCTCTGTGCCAGGCACCGTGCCAGGTACTGGAGATCAGGGGATGAAAGTCACAATCCAGGACCCTAAGGAGTCCATAGTCTATTAGGAGAGACAGAGAACTCAATGGGGACAATTGGGTAGGGTGTAATGCAAGTCAAAGGAGTGGTGATGGAATGCCCTGGAGAAGCCCAGAGGAGGAGTGGGGCAGGCATTCTTTGCTCTGCCTTTGCTTTCAGGTACAATTATAAGAATTTACCCAAGGGTATCTCCTCCTAGGCTCAGATTCTGCACCCCAGGGTGCCATCTACTCCACCCCACCCCCAAAGGCTCAGCCTTAAGGAGACTCCACGAGTAAAGCAGAGAAATGGAAAAATATATAACCATAGCTTGAGTTGGGATCTAGAACAATTGTAGAAAACCCAGAATGTTCGGCCTGTGAGGCTCATCAGAGCTCCTGTGAGTTGAAGTCCTTCACTTCAGAGACAGTAACAGCAATGCAGCTGGCCCCAGAGCTCAGCTGTCGAGTGCTGAGCTGGATTAGAATCCAGGTCTCCTGACCCTGATTTAGGGCTCCTCCCCTCATCAAGCTGTGCCGCTCACTTTGGGAGACACACACACATACACACACACACACACACACACACACACACACACTTGCCCAAATTAGTGAATCATTCTATCCTTGACCAAGGCAACACTTCACAGGATAGAGAGACAATGTGGTGCCCATCAGAAAGACTTGGCCCTTGTTGGCTGAAAAAGTGAATGGTGTTTCTCCATGTGGCCTTGAGCCAGCTACTCATTTATTATCTTAATATGTAATTTTATTTAAAGTCTGTTCTAAAATAAAAGCAGTACATGCCCATAATCAAAAAGTTCAAATAGTGTTTGAAAAAATAAAATAAAGCAGCCCCCCTTTCTACATGAAGCCCATTTTAGTATTCCTCCCAAATGTAATTTATACTCAATGGTCAAAAGCTAGACTCATGCCCTGGCCAGTGAGTTTTGATCAGCCATTGGGACAAGTACAGCAGGCAGCCAATTAATGTTTCTCTCTCACCTCTCTCCCTCTTCTTAACTCTGTCTCTAAAATCAATAAAGATATCCTCAGATGAGGATTAAACATAAATAAACAAGAAAAGTCAGATTCATGATTTCCACCCAAAGACCTGCTCCTGAATTTCTCATCTCACTTGATGAAACAACCATTCATATACTATCTCAAGACAGACATGGTTGCTGGCTTTACATGTATCCTTCCAAAAATAACTTTGCATGATCCATACATAATATATATGTTGGCTGTCAACATACGACATAACGTTAGAACAGTGTTCTCTACTGAGCTGTTCCACGTATGCCTCCTCCTTCCTACTGGATTCCACAGAACAGACGCAGCACATCTCAGCTCCCCAGACCCCTGGTATTTGCAGCCTTGGCTCTTTCACATGGTGCTGTGGAGAGCGCCTTCCAGGACCCCTTAGTAACCTCTGCAAGGACCCTGCGGAGCTGGTACCTAACGTGGAATTGCCAGGCCAGTGATCTGTGTATTTCAAATGCCAACATCATTCGGAAATAGCCTCCAAAAGGCTGGACCAGTCGACTGCCACCGCAGTAAGAGGATGCCCTTGCCCCCCACTCCAAATGGCAGTGAATAGCAACACGCATTTTTATATTTGCCAATCTGAGTTGTGATTATTAAAGACTCATTGCTGTTTTTGAATTACATTTCCCTAATTATGAGTCGGGGTGAGAATACTTTCATATAGGCTTTTATTTTTAAGAACTTCCTGTTCACACCTGTTCATTTGGGGTCTTTCTGGCAATGATTCTTTCTATGGAAATTAAGGAAATTAGTCTTTTGTCTGTCATGCATTGCAAATACCTTTACAGTTTGTCCTGAAGATATTTTTCCTCTGTACTAAAGCTTTTAATTTTTTGTGTAGTCAGATTTATCAGTTTTTTCCTTTTGGCTTCAGGGTTAAGCTGTTTTTTAAATATTTTATAGCTAGTTTTAGTTTCACTTGATTAAAGATTCTAAGGCATGACTTAAGTATTTACTGATTAGATAGATGGGGAGGTAGCTGGGGGTGGATAGATAGATAGATAGATAGATAGATAGATAGATAGATAGATAGATGATAGAGGATTTGACAGTGTTAACCATTACCCCTTTCAAAAAATGTTTTTAAAATTTAAAATGCTTTTGGAAACATTTTCTTCCCTTCCTTTTCTTAAGCTCTTTTTTTAGTCTTACCCACTTTTCTCCCTGACTCCCCCTCAGCCTTTCTCCCAACTCCTTTCTCTCTACCCACATTCACCTTCTTCTCTCTCCCATATCTACCTGTTCTTTCACAGAGATGGCACCCAGGGGTGGCTAGGGGGTAGTTACCCCAATTCCATCTGCTTCCTTCCAAAGTCACCTCCAAAGAAAGAAGAAAGAAGAAGGTAAGTGAATCATGTGTTTTCTTATAGTTCAGTAAAGCTTGTATAACAATGTCTTAGAAAACAGAAATTTCTATTCATGTGACCTAGGCAAGAACAGGACATGTACACGCAGCCCCAGCCCCACGCAGCCTGGCCCTCCCAACGTTGCTGCTGCTACAGCCCTCTCGGGGTCAACCTGCTGCCTGGGCTACCATGCCCACCCTGGCACCGTCACCATCCTCTGGATGCACCACGAATGCCTTCAACTGCACAGTCCCAAATCAGCACCAGGGCTTTTCAAATCATAGGCTTCCACTCACTTGAAGATGTCATTCATGCAATCGTTCTGAAAGGAAGCAAAGGGCTCACTCCAGATCCCCTGGTTCTTCCAATTCATTCTGCAACCGAGTCACCCTCAGACCCACCCCCTCTTCCTGGCATCTCTCTCTTAATCCAGATCTCTGTGCTCTCTCACCTGAACCAGCCTCCAGTTTACCACCTGCTTCAGGTTTTACCCCTAGTCTCTGTGCTCCCTGCCACTCAAGGGATTTTCTAACATTTAAATCTGACTCCCTATTCCCTGGGGCAAAACCCAGCCCAAAGTCAGGCAGAGAGTAGGCACCAGACAAGTATTTGTGGGTCTAAAGTGAGATGGGGATTCTAAGAGATGGGCCTCTAGGGCATGCTTTTCACATTCCTAGCTGCCCCTTCAGGCCCCACTCGGGCCCTGCACACATGGCTCCTACATGTTTGTTGAATAAGGAGTGACTGCCTGGTGGTTCTTGGGCTGCCTTCTTTCCCTTCAATTCCACCTCCATGCTGTTCCACTGGCTGCTCAGGCAGGAGGTGCTTCTAGTTTGGGCAGACCATCTCCTCCTGGCCCTGGGCACCTGTGAGGGTGTTGCTGGGAAAGGAGTGGGGACAGAGCTTTGCGGAAGTGATGGGTCTTTACAGTTAAAACACAGAAGCTGCCGAAACTGGTTTGGCTCAGTGAATAGAGCGTCGGCTTGCAGACTGAAAGGTTCCAGGTTCGATTCTGGTCAAGGGCATGTATCCTGGTTGCGGGCACATCCCCAGTAGGGGGCATGCAGGAGGCGGCTGATTGATGTCTCTCTCTCATCTATGTTTCTAGCTCTCTGACCCTCTCCCTTTCTCTCTGTAAAAAATCAATAAAATATATTTTTAAAAAAAACAAAACACAGAAGCTTTCATTTCTATCTTGCCCTTAGCTAGATTTTTTTTAATTGAAAAGTTATTTTCACAAATGGTTAAAAAAATGATGAAATCAATGCAACAGTAAGCGTCCCCCTGACTTAAACCCTAGTCCTCATTCACAGTGTCTGTAAACAGGATAGTCCCAAACCTATTGCACACAGACAGCAGCGTGTGCTCTGTCCCACACGATCCTCAGCTCCCTCTTCCTCCTGCTCTCAGTTGCTGTTTCACTCGTAGTGTCTAGGAAGTGGGTCCTGGAGAGCACATACAGCTCTGTATTCCAGTCCTTGGCCACTTGGAATCTCATTAATCCATGTACTGTAACGATTTAACTAGTCCACTATTAATGGCCAGTTAAGCTCTCCAAGTTCCTTGTGGTTACAGATCGTGCTGCTGTGAGTAGCTTTGCCTGTAAACAGCACTGGAACATGAACTCCATGAGGCTGTGTGGCAGACAGCACAACGACCCCCAAAGGTGTCCTCATCCTAGTCCCTGGACCCCATGGAGGTTACCTTAGGTGGCAAAAGGGACTTTGTAGATGTCATTACATTACATTAAAGACCTGGAGATGGGAATACGAGCCTAGATTACCCAGGTGGGCCCAGATGGAATCCTAAGGGTCTTTATAAGGAAAAGGCAGGCAGGTCAGCATCTGAGAAAGGATGAGGTGGCCACCAGTCAAGGAGTGCAGGAGCTTCTAGAAGCTGGAAAAGGTAAGAGCACATCTCCCCTCTCCCCTGGAGCTTCCAGAAGGAACTTCGCCCTCCTGGCACCTTGATTGTGGCTGACCTCCAGACTGTGAGATGCAAACTCGTGTTGTTTCTGTCACTCTGTTTGCAGCGATTTGTAGAAGCAGTGGTAGGAAACTAACCCAGTGGTCTGCCCTCCCCACGTGCATCCCAGTGCCAGGGACAGTGCAGGGCACACAGAGGAGTGGACGCCTGAGGACATGGGAGGTGACAGCGGTAGAGCCTCCTGGCCGAGCACTGCCTCTCAGAGGGGGGCTCTTGGTAAAATTGTGAAACTGTCATCCAGGGGCCCACACCAGCCCAGACCCCACAACAGGCATGCTGCGTCTCCCTCCGCACCCCTCGCTGGCTGTACTGTCATCCTCACTTTGTGGATGTAACTGTAAAAGCAGCCTCGTGGTGTTTTGATGGGCATTTTCAAATGAGTGAATCTGAGCTTCTTTTCATGTATTTATTCAGTGACCACTTGCACTGCCCTTTTTGTAAACTGCCTATGTGTTCATTCACTAAATTTTAAAATGGAGTTATTATTCTTTTTCACTAATTTATGAGAGCGCTCGCATTGCATGGAGATGAGTATGTAAATGTATTCCCTTGGTTTGTCCTCTGACTTGGTCCAGGTATGTGTCATGGAGAAGTTTTTAATTTGACAAAGGCATGATGAGGTGCTCTTCCCAGTTTGGCAGAGAGAGGAGGGAGATCACTCAGTTGCACCTGACAGGAGCAAAGGCTCAGAGATAAGGAGAAAAGAAGGAACAAGGAGATTAATATGACTGGAGCAGTTAGGGGAGAGAAGGATTGATGGGGAGTGTGTTGTCATGGTGGGGAGCGGGGCGGGAGGTGGACAGGGACAGTGGAGACAGTCAAAAGCTGGAAGGGGATTCGGATCATCCACTCCTTGTAGGCATGTCTGCAGGCAAGAGAATAACCTTTTTAAAAAATGCTTTGTAATATTCTAGGTATTAGGTTAAATGTTTAAAGCACTTTACCCTATTGTATCTCCACAGCCCGAAAGTTAATACTATTATGCCTATTTAAAAACTGAAGAAATGAAGGTTCAAGGGAGGTTAGATAATTGTGCAAGTTCACACAGCCACCTGCCTGACCTCTGAGTCCATGGTCTCAGTCACTGAACTCGTGACAGTCCTGTGAGGCATAAGTATCTTGTTTACATATTGAACTTCAGAGAGGTTAATTAACTTGTCCTACGTCACATAGCTCATAGATGGAGGAATGAGGATTTGTACTCAGGTTTGCTTACTTCAAAGCCTTTGCTGTTCTCATCTCTCTTCATCTATTTTCTGAACCATAAGCCTCTGGAGATTCTGACTTAAACTGTTCTGGCAGGGCTCTTGGAACAGCACCAGGTAACTCCAACATGCAACCAGGTTGGGCGCACCTGCCCTGAACAAAAAGGCAGGGCCTAGGGAGAAGCACTGGCCTGTTGAGCAGCCCCATTGGTGGACCAGACTCTGCCCATCTGCCCCACTGTAGCCCAGCCAGGCCCTCAGCCATTAGAGTAAGCACCAGTCAAGGCAGAGACATACTTACGTGTTTCAGTTTTTCATGAACCTTGGATTTATAATCTTATCCAGCATTTTTTTTTTTAGAAATATCCACCTTGGGTCTAGGAAAGCAAATCCCTGCCCTGGCCCTGTGCCTCAGGAGCCCCACTTTGGAATGCCTGCCTTGAAATTATCTGAGTCCCTCTTGGGTACTGACAACCAGTTAGGGCTGGAAGTTCTGTCCAGCAGATTACCCTAGGCCACTCAGGCCCAGAACTGGGTTCCAGGTTCCGGAGAACCCTCCTCTACATTTTCTTAGGTCCACTCTGGTACCTGAGATGCTCCAGGGCTGGCAGAGTCTGTGAGAAGAAACCCTAGTCTAGTATAAGACCAACATGAGCCTCTGGCCCTGTGTCTCCCCTTCCAAGTGCTCTCAGACCTTCTACCAGGCACACAGGATTTACAGGACAAGTGGAGGAGCTCCAGTGCCCATGACTAGGGGATCATCCCAAGGCCCACAGCCAGGCCTTGTATTCAAGAGGGTGTTCGATGAATGCAAAGCAACGGCTGACTGGCATGCTATTTCTTTCCCTGGATGGCATGACCTGGGATCCTAAAACGGTGCTGACATACTGATTTGGGGTAGCATTTGTTTATGCCAGTCAGAGGATGTATTTGTATCTCTGAGCTATCCACAGTTCACTGCAAACACTTGGGCTCAAGTCACCATGTGGCCCACATGCTGGTTCTCAATGAGTGCATTTCAACTATGTGGCCCACATGCTGGTTCTCAGTGAGTGCTCAGGTCCACAGCACTGAGGCTGGTGGAAATGGTGGCAGGCTCTCTTTACTCTGTGCCTCTCCCACCACTGGCATCCAGGGTGATGCCCATATCTCCTCTCCAGCCTCCAAATCAGGCAGCTTCTGGAGTGGCTATGCTCCTCTTCTCCTGGGCTTTGGAGAAATGCCAATATATTTTTCCAAATGATGCAGCCTCCTATGGCTAATAAGTGTGGTGACACCAGGCTTAAGAGGTGCCAGAGAGGGGAAGGACACTGTGTGTGTGAATGCACCAGGCTCTCCACACACCCTCACTTGTCCTCCAGCTGGTGATGGTCTGTGGAGGGCAAGGGCTGGGCCACATTGAGAGCGATCACGTTCTGGGGATGCGGTACTTACAGTTTAACAAGTTCAAGAAAGGACTTGGTCAGAAGACAAGTTGTTTCATGTTTACGCTACAAAATTCCAAGTTGCTGGCAAATTTTGAGTGATAAGAAAAGGAATTACTGGTCCCATTTCCCTGCAGTCTTTGGGCAAGACTTGCACATGCAGCCATCAGTAACAAAACACAGACACAACTTAAGTCAGTGAGGTCAGTACTCACTGGCAGCACATGGAGCTTTGTGAGAAATTATCTAAATCAGCATTAAATAAAAAGCATTACGGAATTGCAGAGGCAAAAAGATTTGCCTGGATTCAGCATACACAAGTTCTAAAGAACTGTGGCATTGTGAGTTTAATGGCATTGCTATCTTTTCTTTGCAATGGGAAATATAAAGTTATTGAGGAATGTGCACTAGACAACAAAGAACACAAGAGATGTTTCCTGGGGTTCTGGACAGGATGGCAAACAAGTAAACATGGTACTCAGAACCTCCCACAACCACATCAAAATTACAACTGAACTATACAACAAACATTCAGAATGCGTGAAATCTAGCTGAACAGAAGTCCTAAAACTAAGGTTACAAAGAAGAAGCCAGAGGGGTGGAGACACCTGGTGCCCCTCGCATGTGGTAGTTAAAAATCAGGAGAAGGTCCCCCCCTTAGGGGTCAGGGGTCCCAGCCCCACACCAGAACTCCCAGATCAGGATTCTAGTGCCAGGAAGAAAAGGCCCCATAACTTCTGGCTATAAAAACCAGCAGAGGAGAAACCAAGATGGCTGCCATAGGTGAACACCTAAACTGCTGCCTCTCTCACAACCATTTCAAAACTACAACTAAAAGACAGAATGGACATCATCCAGAACCACAGGAAAGTTGGCTGAATGGAAATTCTACAACTAGAAGGAAAGAAAGGGGCTCATGGAGACTCAGAGGAGTGCAAAAAGCTGAGGTATGGAGACACTCACGTGGAGAGAGCAGGCGCCAGATTACCTGGCTGACTTCCTCTGGCGGGAGGGAGATTGAGACTCCCAACTGCACTGAACCCCTTACTCTACAGCACTGAATCCCAGTTCCAGGTGAGACTCATACAGGGGAGAGTCTAAACTGTGAAAAGGGAGGAGTGCATGGAAATTTAGGGGAGCCGCAAAAGGGCAGAGGTCTGGGGGCACGCACATCACTGTGCGCAAAAGACAGACTGCTGATTATGCCACTAGCTTTCTCTAGTGGGCGGGAGACAGAGTCTCCCAACTGCGCCACTTCTAACTGGAGTGAACCCCAATTTTGGGCAAGACTGTAGGGACTCAGACTCATATAGGTCCCAGAGTGCAGGGGAGCTGGAAAGGCAGAGATCTAGAGGCACACGTGCACAGAGAGGCTGCAACGATTACTAAGAGTCACTTGAGACCCAGGGGCCACGTAGGGCAGGACTGACTGGAATCCAAGGCAGTCTGCTAAGCCTGAGACTCCACCCCATCCAAGCTCAACAGAGAGGCTTTTGCAGTCTTGCAAGTCTTGAATCATAAGGCTGATTCCAACACAGAAGTTCTCCCGGCATAGTGAAAATGCAGAGACAAAGGAATAGATCACAAATGAAAGAAATGGAGGAAAACAAATGACTGGATATAGAGTTCAAAACCACAGTTATAAGGTTTTTCAAGAATTTCCTGGAAAAGATGGATAAATTTAGTGAGACCCAAGAGGAGATGAAAAAGGACCAACTAAAATTAAATATACACTGATGGGGTGGAGTCTCAGGCTTAGCAGACTGCCTTGGATTCCAGTCAGTCCTGCCCTACGTGGCCCCTGGGTCTCAAGTGACTCTTAGTAATCGTTGCAGCCTCTCTGTGCACATGCACACATGTGCCTCTAGATTTCTGCCTTTCCAGCTCCCCTGCACTCTGGGACCTATATGAATCTGAGTCCCTACAGTCTTGCCCAAAATTGGACTCTGTCTCCCGCCCACTAGAGAAAGCTAGTGGAATAATCAGCAGTCTGTCTTTTGCGCACAGTGATGTGCATGCCCCCAGATCTCTGCCCTTTTGCGGCTCCCCTAAATTTCCATGCACTTCTCCCTTTTCACAGTTTAGACACTGACTGAAATAAAAAATATTACACAAAGACCAAACAGCAGACTAGAGAAAGGCAAGAATCAAGTAAAAAATTTGAAATATAAAGAAGCAGAAAACACTCAACTGGAAAAACAAGAAGAAAACAAAATCCAAAAATGTGAAGATAGTGTAAGGAGCTTCTGGGACAACTTCAAGCATACCGACATCAGAATTATGGGGGTACCTGAAAAAGAGAGAGAGCAAGATACTGAAAGACTATTTGAAGAAATAATGACTGAAAACTTTCCACATCTAGTGAAATAAATAGACTTACAAGTCCAGGAAGCACACAGAACCCCAAATAAAAGGAATCCAAAGAGGACCACACAAAGACACATCATAATTAAAATGCCAAGAGCAAAAGACAAAGAGAGAATATTAAAAGCAGCAAGAGAAAAACAGTTCATTACCTACAAGGGAGCACCCATACAACTGTCAGCTGATTCTCAACAGAAAGGATGCAGGCCAGATGGGAGTGGCAAGAAATATTCAAAGTGATAAATAGCAAGAACCTACAACCAAGATTACTCTACCCAGCAAAGTTATCATTCAGAATTGAAGGACAGATAAAGAGCTTCACAGATAAGAAAAAGCTAAAGGAGTTCATCAACACCAAATCAGTATTATATGAAATGCTGAAAAGTAATCTTTAAGAAGAGGAAGAAGGAAAAGGTAAAGATAAAAATTATAACCAACAAATATATATCTATCAACAAATGAATCTAAAAATTAAGTGAATTAAAAATCTGATGAACAGAATAAATTGGTGAATATGATAGAATCAGGAGCACAGAAAGGGAGCGGACTGACAATTCTCAGGGGAAAAGGGGTGAGGGGGTTGCAGGAAGAGACTGGACAAAAATCATACACCTATGGATGAGGTCAATGCTGGGGAAGGTAAGGGTAGAAGGAGGGGTGGGAGACAGGTGGAGGGGAACTCTGAGGGGAAAAAAGCAAAACAAATGTAATAATCTGAACAATAAAGATTTATTAAATTTATAAAAAAAACATCAGAGTAAGATAGAAGGCCTGTGCATAGACTTACTTGGACTCACGGGCTCTGGGCTCCAAGTCTGGGCCAGCAGCTCAAAAGGCTCCAGAGACATACAGGGAGGAACCAGATTGTCTGGCTTTAGGATGAGGGCTGGAGGGGCAGCTTTCTCCCAGACAGAAGTGCTGGCACAGGCCATTGTTCCTTTGCTGAGCCCAACCCCTACAGAGCTGGCATATCTGTGTTTCATTACCCTGGCTAACACTGTTGGCCTCTCCCTGATACCAACTTACAGGCCCACCCAAGCCATTTCCAGTGTATTTTCCATACAGATGGTTTCTCTTGACTTAAGCTTTGAACTTTCCTGAAATCTCTCAAACAAGTAGCATCTGGCCTCTGCATACCCCATACCTTGTACAGACACTAGTGGCAGCCAGCCCCAGTTCACAGGTTGGCCTCTCCCATGCATCTCCAAGCCAGCACAAGTAGCATATATCTGCAGATCACTATGTAGCTCATGTCCAGTGGCTCCAGGCAGGCCACAGGTGGTGGCCAACCTTGGCAGATAATTACCTACAAGGGAGTTCCCATAAGACTGTCAACTGATTTCTCAAGAGAAACTTTGAGAGTGAGAATGGAGTGGCACAAAATATTCAAAGTAATGGAAAACAAGGACCTACAAATATTCAAAGTAATGGAAAGCAATGACTCTACCCAGCAAAGCTATAATTTAAAATCCAAAGAGAGGTAAAGAGTTTCCCAGATAATAAAAAGTTAAAGGAGTTCATCACCATCAGAC
The DNA here is from genome assembly GCA_011751065.1 of Lasiurus cinereus. Taxonomy (NCBI): domain Eukaryota; kingdom Metazoa; phylum Chordata; class Mammalia; order Chiroptera; family Vespertilionidae; genus Lasiurus; species Lasiurus cinereus. The sequence goes on from JAAGEH010000393.1 coordinate 58,636,133, forward strand.
AAGGATAAGAAATCTTAAAGTGCTTTTTTTAAGAAAAGAAGATAGAAAGGATTTAAAATATGAATAATAAAACAACAATAAATACATATGTATCAGCAATTACTTTAAATGCAAATGGATTAAATACTCCAATCAAAAGACATATAGTGACTGAATGCATAACAGAAAAGACCTTACATATGCTGCCTACAAGAGACTCACTTTTCAAATCAAAAGATACCCACAGACTGAAAGTAAAGCATTAATCCCTGAAAATGATATCTAGGCTCAGCTGCATTTTAGCTCCAGGACCAAAAGAGCAGCAAAACCAGGCAGAATGACACCAAAGCTGACTCAGGATTAACTGCAATAAATAATTCCCCCTGCTCTGGTACTGTTCAATCAGTGGAGGCCATGACCCTGAAAAGACACACCTGGAAAGCTGGTGAATGTTCTATTGAAATCCTCCCCCTGAATCTCCAGATAAACACCCTCAAGACCAAGGACCCAGTGCAGCTTTTTTTGAAGCACACCCCACTTCTCCCTCTACCCCTTTTTTATCCAGTGAGGCTCTTTCTACGAAGCATGCTCAAACTTCTTCTCCCTCTTTTGTCTCTCAAGGCCCAACTCTCTCTCTCTCTCTCTCTCTCTCTCCTCTTTCTCTCTCTCTCCTCCCTCCCCTAATCTACATGGGTCTTTCTTTTGCTCTTATTTCTTTTTTGAGCCCATTTCTCCCATGGCTCACTTCTACCTCTGTGACTTTCTAAATCAACTTTCTCTTACAGTTTGAGTCTTGGCTCTAAATTCTCTCCTAGCCAGAACTCAAGGACTGAGACTGCTGAACTGAGTGTCAGTTTTCCACTGTGAACAGGTTTCATTAACATTTGGTCCCATACTAACCAAACCTGTCAAAGTTTCCTGTTAAGGAAGCTTTACCAGCCTGGGCTAGGCCTAGTCAGGCCCAGGAAGGCTCAGCTGGACCATGGGGAGTGTCAGCAATGGGAAGACAGGCTGAAAGGAGGAGAGTGGGGTTGCAGGAGCAGTGAAGGGAGCCAGGCATTGCACAGGTAAGTGGATGCTTATGGAGGGACTCTCAGGTGCCAGGCACTGGGCTACAGAAGCATCATAACAACTCTGTGTGGAGATCACACTATGACCACTGACAAGGGGAACCTGAAAGCTGAAGAAAGTGGCCCAGGTATCACTGAGTGTAAGTGGCAGAGCCAGGCCAGAATCTGAAGCTGGACACGCCCCAATTTCTCCAGTGCCTTCCAGCAGGAGGGTCTGAGGAGAGCTAGAGGAGAGGAGTGGAGATGCAGGTGATGAGGCAGGGGAACCAGACTCAGAATAGAAGGGGCACATGCTCTTCAGGATGGCAGTTTGATCCGATCAGCACTTGTTACACTCCTCTGGGCACTGCGGGTTAGAGTTGAGGAAGACAGGTCATTGCCTGCCCTCAGGGAGGGCCCAGTGAAGGGAAGGAAAGGCAGTGTAATCCAGGAAGCAGATGGCAAAGGTGTGAGACCCCGAGTGGTACAGGAAGAGGTGATGACCTCTCCTGGTCTGTGGGCTTCAAAGAGAAGTCTGCCTTGCAGGGTCTACCTGAGTCCAAATGGCTCTGTGCACCTCTCCTATGGTTTGATTGTGCCTAGTCTTTGTCTCCCCAAAGCATTCCAAGCTCCTCGAGGGAGGACATCTGCCTTCTAGTTCTCTGAAAACTGCAGTCCCTAGCATAGGACAGGGCTCAGGTGGATGGGTGACCTCCTGGCTGATGGTGGCGAATGTGCAGGCTGCTCCTCAGGCCACAGAGGGAAGACACGAGATCCCGGATGCAGCTAGAGCTGGGTAGCATCTTGTAGACTGCTTGAGGAGCCTTGAACTTATGGGAAAGGACTGACCAGAGTAGGGCACCAGGTTCTGGATATTTAAGGGGAGTCAGCTCCTGCCTGAGAGGCTGGGACTCAAAGAGGCCCTGCAGCAGCCAGTGCAGCAAAGGGAGAGGCCGCAGCTGCGGGCTCTTTACCTTTCTCACCCAGCACTTGGCAGATTCCTGCAGCGCAGGGAGAACCCGGGAATCAGGAAAACAAATGGGACTCAGTGTTGGGTGTGCCAGGGCACCTGGCACTGGGCATCTGATTCCAGGGTGGAAATCAGAACTGGCTGGGAGGGTTGGCTGCCCCTTCAGGGATCAGCTGTCAGGACTGCCAGTATGTTCCCAGCCAGCATTCTGGAGTTTCTGGAGTGCCTCCTACCAGGCAGGTACTGGGTGCAGAGCTGAGCAGGAGGACAGTGGCCCAATCCAGGGACTCACCCTGCTCTGGTGGAAGACACCACCCTCCTGCTCCCTCCACCTCCAGCTTGCTCATAGGCAGAGTCTGATGAAGAGTTGGTTTAAAAGCCCTCTCTTCTATTTCTTGAAGAGTGTAGGCTGCAAGTGAACAAGAGGGCGAGGAATAAAATGTCCTGTTTAACAGGCAATTAGGGATCTAATAGGTGAATTTTATTGATGATGGAAACTGGAGCCCCACAATAAGATCTGTGAAGGGTGCTTGATTATGGCCTCTACAGACTAGGCAAGCTGGCCAGTCCTCTCCAGCAGTAACTGGCTAGCTTCTGATGAGCTCTAAATGCTCATGCAATCAAGACAGCAACTTTATCCAACTGGTGTCTTCCCGTGCATATTTCTAGTCTTCACCACAATTTTCTAGGCTCTTCTTTTAGTGTGCTTGTGTTTTATGGATAGTAAATGAAAGCTTAGTGGTCCTACAAACTTCATTCATTTTCAATGAACTGAGAGTTTGATCTGGGAATAATATGTGACGGGGAGATTAAAACCCCACACGTGTCATTCCTGCCCCCTGTTGACTACTTGACATTGAGAATCAGGTCTCATTTATCTGGTGGCCCCCAGCAGAGTGCCTGGCATGTAGCAGGTGATTCACAGGTGTAGAAGGAATAAATAAATGTTCTTAGAGGCCGGTGGCACCCACAAGATGTCCTGTTTAGAAAGCCTCCGGGCTCTGCTCCACATGAAGACCACCAGGGTGACAAGATGAGGGTGAAATGTGTCTCAGCCCCTTTGTGTTTGAACTGGTGAGTTACTCCTCTGGTCCTGAGACTTGTTCAACAGGCAGGTCCCTGGGATCGGGCATCTGACTTTTGAGGATTGAGGTCTGGCCATGGACCTGCATTTTAGCAAGCATCCCTGATTCTACCACTGGCGGTCACTGGACCACACATTTTATTTTATTATTTTTTATTTTTTTATTTTATGCCATAAAAATCCCTTTCTTTCTTTTTCTTTTTTTATTATTTAAAGTATAACATATAGTAGTACGTATATGGACCACACATTTTAAAAGATCCCATTTGTCCATCCCAAACCTCAGGGATCCATATGGACACCTTGCCCCGTTTTAGCTATCTATATGAGGGGCACTCAGCATAGTGCCTGGCAGTCAGTATCTTTCAACACATGTAGTGATGTTGGTGGCTTTTTGTCACCCTAGTTCTCCTCTCTTCTGACAATACCCCGTACACACATGCACACACAATTATACATACATCCCCTTGGAAAACTGCTCTTCCTCACTCCAGTTGCACCACTGGTTTTACAGGTATGGTGCCACCATTAGAGGTCCAGATGGTGGGCACATAGTCCAGCGTGGACAAATCAGAGGCAAGCAGAGGAAGGCAAAGCAGTGAGGTGAGGGTAAGAATGGGTGCAAGGAGTGAGAAAGCCAGTGGCTGGGGAGAGAGCAAGGTGTGTCTGAGGAACATACTGTCAGCCCAGGCTCTGGGGTTCAAGTCACCAGGGCCCACACAGCTCTTCTGCCTTTCTATGAACGTGCCCACCCCATGTACCTTTCCTCTTAACTCCCTTTCCTCTGGGTTTCTGTCACTGGAATGTGGAGGAATTCTCAGCTCACCGATATTCAGCATCCTCATTCGTAAAATGGGCGTAAGGATACTGACTAGACTTACTTTCGTGAGAACTGACACTTGAGAGCCCATAATGTATGAAAGATGCTCAACAGCTATGAGTATCCTTCATTTTCTTTTACTGTCGCATGGTTTTTCCTTGGGATTCAGCTGGATGCCTGGGACTTGCTTAACTCTGTGACTCCTGCATTCAGCTGGCAGTTTGAATCTGGACCGGCCTTTGTTCCACATGCAACAGCTGCTCATAGGGAAGGACTGCGTGAGCGGCAGAAACAGCAGGGCCTGGAAGCCAAGTGGGCCAGGCGGGTAGCACTCTGCTCTGTCAGAAAGCAGGAGGGATTTAAATGTATGGAGCAGTGACTTTTTTTTTTTAACTGCTGTCTCAATCTATCTGTCTATAGAATAAGATTTGCATAGTGGTGTGGGGAGAAATCAGCAGCATGTGATTTAGGGATGCAGATTGCTTTTTAATTTGGAAGAAAAACCCGACCTGCCTGGCCTCCAGCAGGGTTTCTAGCCCCGCCTGGTGAATTACTCCCCCAGCCACAGGGCATCAGTGAAAGACTCTCTGGTGAGCCCTATAACTCTGGGAGGACTGTAATTGTCGCACTAACTCCTAAACTTCCCTCTGGCCAGAGTGCCTTGATCCATTCTCATTTAGCAAATCTGTTTAGGATTTATTATTTTCTTTTAGATTTACTCCAACCTTAAATTTTCTCCATTCATAAAGTGCTTGATGTCCTCATACATTTGTGCCCTGGGGGTGACCTCACTCACCTTTCAAGGACATAAGCATCTGCCCCTGCTTCCTGCAGAAAGAAGTAACAGTGCACTTAGATAAACAACTGCCACGGGCAATCACTGGCTCAGTCCACTCAGCATTGCATACCTGTGCTAAGCATGTGTGATACATATAGGATGTACATATCATGTAGATATTTATGTATGTATGCATATGTATACACACATCCTATATAATAAAAGGGTAACATGCAAATCAACTGAACAGTGGAATGACCAGTCACTATGACACGCACTGACCACCAGGGGGCAGATACTCAACGCAGGAGCTGCCCCCTGGTGGTCAATGTGCTTCCAAGCGGAAGCCTGGCTCTTGGCTGGCGAGCACAGTGGCGGTGGCAGGAGCCTCTCCTGCCTCCGTGGCAGTGCTAAGGATGTCTGACCATGGCTTACTGGGAGCTGTCAGTTGGACATTCCTCGAGAGCTCCCAGGCTGCTAAAGGGCACAGGCCAAGCTGAGGGATCCCACTTCCTGAATGCACAAATGTCATACACCAGGCCTCTAGTATCCACATAAGTGTTTATAGGTATGTGCATATGTATAATTTTGTAAGTAGGGTGGAGTTATCTCCCATTTTACAGATGGGAAACTAAGGCTTACAGAAATAAAGAAAGTTTTTTTTGGTCGCATACCCACTAAGTCACTGAGCCAAGATTTAAGTGTAAAAAGTTCTTTCAAGTAAAAATCTGCTTTTAACTACTGTGCCTCCCTATTAAGTAAAGCAGGGCTGCCTTGAAACAGACCCTTATGGTTGACCCCAGGAGACCCTCTCACCAACACTCTTCTGGGATGCTTTTCCAACTCACAAAGCCTGCTACTGCCACGGTGCCCACATGCTTCTGTCTCGTGGGCCGGGCCATGCTCAGAGACAGAAATGCTTTGCTGATGTTTGGATGCCCTGATCAATCAGGGTCACCCCGGGAAAACAAAATGCCCTGCAATGCCATACTTTTCTTCCAACCCTCACTGGCCCACCTGCGGTCTTCCTTCAGTACTTAAAAACAAAAGTTCAGCCACTGAACTTCCAGGTTTCCCAGGGATTGACAGGAGGATCAATGGCTTCAGTTGCCTATTTGGAAAGGGACTTTGTTTTGGTTTTCCATTCTGTATCCCCACTGCTTTTGTTTGCATGAGCATTCCCCACACTTCATCAGTATTGGGAGATTCCAGACACCAGGTTCTTTGAGGTCTTGTTACTGAGTTCTTTTCATATTTAAAACTCAGTTTGTGTGAGCCCAGGACTTGAATGAGAGGGATGTCTACAAAGCAAAGCTCAGGCAAGACTGGGTGCAGTGAGCTCCTTGCCCCTCTGCCTGCCCCATAGCTGGGTATTCCCTCTCTATGCTCCCACTTTTCCCTGCACCCCCATCAAGCCTTTCATCCTACCTAGCTGTGTGAACCCTTCTGAGAAAATGATGACCAAGGTGTGGGCACTTAGCTTCCTTCAGTGCCCTGAGCAGTACAGCCTGCCACCCTCCTTCCCCTGTACTCCATGGGCTGAGGGCCTTGCGGAGACAACCCAGTAGCCCCCAAACAGCAGTCAAATTCCTATTTTCCTGGCTCCAAACAAAGTGGAAAAAGAATTAATTTTCTCTTGTCCTTGACTTTATCTTCCAAGCGCAGCTCATTCAATACCATCGCTTCCCTGATGTAGCTCTTACCACCCAGAGCGCACTTCAGCTTTTGTCCTTGGCTATGCGTCTGCCTTTTGTATGTCTCCTTCCAACATCATGCTCAACAGAGCCCGCTGTGCACCCCAGGCCCTCCCTCTAGCTTCTCTTCTCCAGTTCCTTCCCCCTTCCCTGCAGTCAGAACCCGGGGGCTTTAAGCCTCACCACTGCTATGGGTGCTGGAGCCACCCTTTGGGGGTCAGTACCATCCTGCTCCTCCATGAGAGTCCCATTTCAATGACCATGTCATTCTCGAGCTGCGAGCTATTTGTTACACAGCTCTTCTGCCTTAATAAGGAGCATCCATGCTTCAGCCTCCTGAATGCGTTTGGATTTTAAAGAACCTGGATTACAGAGATCTGCAACCGGGGTTCAGGCTCAGGAAACATTTTCACCTGCTTATATGTATAGATAAGCCAGGAGGCTTTACTTAAACACAGAAACATTGATCTCTTTGGATAGAAGTCCACACAGAGGACAGTCTCCAGGAGTCGCTCCTGGCTCCTGCCTTCACTGGCAGGGCCTGCCCAGAAGCAGTACTCTCAATAAGGGGCCCATCTGGTGACTCATTAAACCATTCCCTTGCCTCCAAATGGAGTGGGTTTGTCTCTTTTCTGCCTCCAGCTCAGTTCTCACTGGACCCACTGGCTGCTGAGTTAGCATGTTAATTTCAGCTACTCAACTAACAAGTTATTTTACAAGTTTCTCACAGATAAGGTGAGGAGTGGGGGAAGAAGCAGTGGTGGGGAGAAGGAAGCCTGTCTGCAGCTCTGTCCTCTCCACCATCAGCTCCCAGGTCACAGAGCTGCAAGGGCCTATGAGTGGTCTATGTAAAGCCCTGGGAACCATGGAGGGTCATGGTCAGGAAACTGAGGCAGAACTTTCCCCTCCAGGGTGAAGGATGACAAGGATGGTAAGTGTGGTCAGGCAGCAGGGCCTGCAAGGAACTTGCCTGCAAAAATCTGTCCTCCCCCGGGAGATATGCCACCCTGCTCCATGTACCTGGTCTGGCGGTAGCTGAGAACCAAGTGCACTGAGTCCTTCGTGCTCTGATGACTGGGAGAAGCGGAGGGTCAAGGAGATGCCCTCTAACACCTCCGAGAGATGGTCACCTGCCTGCTGCTGCAGCATCATCCTCCATGAGCAGCTTGCTCCACTGGCTCCCAATTTTGGAATGGCCGCCTTATGTAATATTTCAATAACAGGCCAGAAATGTGGGGGTCACAGGAAAAACAATAGCTCATTGTCATGGCTGATATAATATTTCCAACTACAGCAGTGGTTGGAAAACTTTGGCTTGTGAGCTTCATTCGGTTCTTTAGCTCCTTGAATGTGGCTCTTCCACAAAATACCACAGCTGGCTGAGTCTATTTTGAAGAAGTGGTGTTAGAAGATGTTTAAGTTTAAAAAATTGGGCTCTCAAAAGAAATTTCAATTATTGTACTGTTGATATTTGGCTCTGTTGACTAATGAGTTTGCCAACCAGTGCTCTACAGGAATGAAGGACCTACTCCCTTAGTCTCTCCCTGAGCTCTGAGATGCCTGTAAGCAGACAGCACTCAACTGCTGCCAGCCCTGTTTAAAATCACCTTGGCATGTCATAGTCATGCCACTTTCCAGGGCAGACAACACTGAACACCTGTTTGGTACAGTGGGGTGCAGTCCCCCCACCCCACCTCCACCAGTAGTTCTGGACAGCCCCAAAGGACCACAACAGCTTCAGAGCTCTCACAGGGTTGGGCCTTGTGGAGACTGCCCATCACAGCTCAACTCCCTCTTTCCCCAGTCCTTCTTCCTTCCCTGCCCTCCAGAGACGAACCAAGGAGAACTCCCACATAAACCTTCTGCAGGCTCTTCTCCATCCCACTTCCTTCCTGAGAACCCCACCCATGATACCATTCAAGAGGCCCAGGGAGAGATGACCTATGAGATGAAATGCACACTTAGCCAAGGAACACTTCTCTCTTGATTCTTCAATGTTAGATAAAACCCAGCTGTAATCACATTAGGCTCTGGCTCTCCTATAAAATAAAAGCCTAATATGCTAAGTGTCCAACTGTTCATTCGACCGTTCGACCAGTCGTGATGATGAACACTGACCACCTGGAGGCACATGCTCTGACTGGTAGATTAATTTGCTGCTGGAATCCGGGCAATTGGGACTGGGCAAGACTGGCCAGACATGCCCTGGAGCCCTCCTGGGATCTCTCCCTGCCCCAATCATGCACTGATGGGGTCCCTCAGCCTGGCCTGTATCCATTCGCAATCTTGGACCTCTTGGAGGATGTCTGAGAGCGGGTTTCAACCTGATCTCCACAAGCAGGCTGTACAATACATGTAACAAAAATTAAATGTTAGATTACATAAATAAACAAAAAAAGAGGCAGGCCTAAACACACTCGGCACCTTGTGCCAAGAAGACCTTGGTATTCATGCAGGGATGCTTGTGCAGCAGGTGTTTTAGGTAAAATTACTTCTAAACCAGCTGTGTTACTGGAGCAGAGGATTTTATCAATATCATGAGAGAGACTGTAATCAAATTCCGATTCCATCACTTATGGACGCTGTCGGCCTTCAGGGATATGGCTACTGAATTCTCTCGGGAGGTGTGAGAAGGCCTGGACCCTGCTCAGAGGGCCTTTCCCTGGGAGGTGATGTTGGAGAACTACAGAAACCTATTCTCCTGGTGCGGGTAACTCCCCTCCAGAAATCAATAACTCTCTGTGTACATCTTTGCATTGTCCCTTGAGGGTCTCTGGGGAGCTCCTCTTTCCTGACTGAGTTTCAGATTCTTGTTTTTTAAAAAGATTCAGAAATGGAAAGCGTCTTGATTTGGCATCTAACTTCACCTTCCACTCTTTTTAGGTGAACGCTCATTTCACATTAGACAAGTGATTAGTGATGCTCCTGCAACCAGAGTAATCACAAAAGCTTGCAGGGAAAAATTTAAATATCTGATTGTGTGGTTTTACCCCTGTGCTTTTGAGTAAGTGATTCTCAAAAGACAACCAGATAGCTAAATATTAAAATATCCCATAAACATTCTAAAAAAGATGTTCAGTGGCCAAATTTGTGAAATATTTTTCCAGACCCACCCTTAATGTCCTCTCTTGTCCAAACAAGATTATATTATGGAAAAGCCATACAAACAAACAAATGCAAATATTACTCTAAATGCCAAATACATAAAAATATTTAAAATAAGAATCAGTAACTAGACAGAGATGATTGTTCTCATTATAAGTATTCTATTTTTTTGTTTTGATAAATACAATGAGCCAAAATAATGGTATAAACATTAGAAAATGAAAGATTACATGCTCTCTTTCTTTGCTGAGGTGATTGTTGTGTTTCTAGAAAACTCAATAGACTCTAATTTAAAAAGTTAACCAAAATATATAAGAGAATTTGGGGAAGTTGCAGGGTATGGTAAATACACAAAAACTAATGTCTTCTTTTCCTATTCTAGCAATGTATACAATAAAAGAACATGGAAAAATCATGTCCTATGCACAAACTAATGCTAAGGAATGTGGTTAATGAGAAAGGCTCAAGACCCACATGAAACAAGCTATAATATTTTATAAAAGAATATAAATAAGATTTGAACAAATAGAAACAGATAAAATATTTTCAGATGCTCAAGAGACATGGTATAATAACAAGTTGATTTTCCCAAAAATGATACCTATACATTGAATGCAACTCTAATTTGAATAGTATTAATATTATTTGAACTGAATGAAACATTTTTATGCTTTATATTAAGCAAAAATACAAATGTCTAAGATTAGACATTTTAAAAAAGAAAACAGTGAGTGAACACAACTTGCCAAGTACCACAACATGCTATAAAGTTCCTATAAACAAATTATGTTATTTGTATAAATGCAAATAAAAAGGTCTGTGAAACAGAATAAAAAATCCAGAAATAGATTATAAAATAAGCAAAAAATAAAGAACAATACAGTTGGTATTTCAATTTGTAGTAAATAAGCTTTTGTAAATCTATTTACAAAAATAAATTTCAGATGACTTAAAGATTTAAAATTTAAAAAAGATTTAAAATGAGAAAAAAGTAAAAGATTATTCAATAAAGTTTAAACAGTCTACACATTTAATCCAGGGACAAAGTGGAATGTCCCAACTGAGACTAGATAACCTGAGGCTTTAAACAAATAACAGAGCAGAGCAATTAAAAACATATATGGCCAAAACCGGTTTGGGTCAGTGGATAGAGCGTCGGCCTGCGGACTGAAAGGTCCCAGGTTGGATTCCGGTCAAGGGCATGTATCTTGGTTGCGGGCACATCCCCAGTAGGGGGCGTGCAGGAGGCAGCTGATCGATGTTTCTCATCGATGTTTCTGGCTCTCTATCCCTTCTCCCTTCCTCTCTGTAAAAAATCAATAAAATATATACTAATTAAAAAACAAAACACAACTTATATATGGCATTTTATACCAAAAATTCAATTGACACAGATTTGAGGAAATATCAGCAATGCAGTAGATAGAGTTAACTCTATAATAGGTTAATAGTTTGTACAAATACAAGAATGAGACAAAGACTGATAAGAAAATATGCAAAGAAACTAAGACATTCCACAGGAGAACAGATTTAAATCATCAATGAACATTAAATATATGTAAATTCTGAAGTAGTCAGGGACATGTAAATTAAATTAACAATGAACTGTCACTTTATAGCTATCCAGTACGCAAAAATTAAAAGACTGGAAACACCTCCGCTGGCTTGGATGTGGAAATCTGATTTATATGTACATTTTGGGAGGCAATCTGGCAACATCTATTAAACTTAAGATATTAAAATTAAAGGCAATCTCATTTCTTAGAATGTATCCCCTAGAAATAAAAGCAGCAGTACTTAAGGACATGTATGTACAGAAACAAAGGTAAACAACCTATTAGTAAGGAATCACTGAATAAATCATGGCACATTTTCCATGTAATAGCCTTTTATGCAACCACTTGACAAGGTGCATTGGAGCCACGACAATGGACCAGGAGTGATTTCATGAGTTATTATTGAGTAAGAAAAGTAAGATAGAGAAAACTGTGTAATATATAATACAATTAATGAAAAACACTGATAGAAAAGCCCATAATGTGTGTGTAATGTGTATATGAGCATATAGAAAAAAATAAGGATACACGACACAAACTGGTTTATTAACCCAGGTAACCCACAGAGGGCTGAGGCTGAAGGATGTCGTGAGTAGAGATTTAAACAGGAGAGAGAGGAGGTACACAGAAAAAGAACTGATCTAAAATGTGTAGAAAACAGTTATATTTATCCATGCATGTGAAAGTATGAGTATGTATACATAAAAATAAATTTATTACAGCATTATGAAACAAAAAGGTAGACATGTGTACATGGGAGGGAGAGGTGAGTTTTGAAATGGCTTAACAGCCACAGGGTTGATGAATATATCAGAACCAGCTGGGTGGGAAGACTAAGAGAAGCATCAATCAGACTGTCAAACCTCAGAGGGAAAGTAGGGGATAATTGGGGTAAGGAGGAAAGATCAACCAAAGGACTTGTATGCATGAGTATAAACCTAACAATGGACACAGACACCAGGGAGGTGAGGGCTTGAGTGCAGGGGTGTGTGTGTGGGGAGAGGGGAAGGAGGGCTGTGGGAGGATAAGGACACATATGTAATACCTTAACCAATAAAGAAAAAAAAAGAACTCTGCCCATGCCTTTGTTCTTTTCACCATTTTGGTTATGATACACAAACATATAGACACTATGTTGATTACACTTGCAGATAAATACAGATGAGATAGCTATTATGTTTAAAGATAGAAATAAGATTCCAAATGAACCAGAAGATTTAGCACAAAGTTATAAAGTGAACATTAATCAATATAAATATGACTGTCCTGCATTTATATTTGAACATATTCATTTGCTTAAACCATTTGCATGGAAATTAGCAATGGGATAAATTAAAAATTAACTACAGTAAAAACACTCAAAAACATGCAAACACATGGAAGCTAAATAGCATGTTATTAAACAATGAATGAGTTATCAAAAAGATCAAGAAATAAATAAAAACCTCCTGGAAACAAATAAAAATGACCACATAACTATTCAAAATCTATGGGACACAAGGAAAGTCCTGAGGGGAAAGTTCATAGCACTACAGGCCTACCTCAAAAAACAAGAAAAAAAAATAAACTATTAACCCTATAACTTAAATAATTACAAGCAAACAATAAGAAAAGCCGAGAGTAAGTAAAAGGAAGGAAATAATAAAGATTAGAGCAGAAATAAATAACATAGAGGCTAAAAAACAATACAAAAATTTATTGAAACCAAGAGCTGGTTCTTTGAAAAGATAAACAAGATTTATGAAACCCAATTGTGAGAATCAAGATGGTGGCATAGGTAAATGCCAGTACTCACTGTCTCCCACAACCACATCAAAATTACAACTAATATACAGAACAACCATCATCCAGCACCACATGAAAACTGGCTGAGTGGAAGTACTACAATTAGAGAAGTAAAGAAGAAAGCACATTGAGATTGATAGGGGGGAGGAAGCAGGGAATGGGCTGAACTGACATCCACGTGTGCCACTTTTTTAATCTGGAGAGAGATCATCCCTGTGGAGGCTTCACCTTGAGCAAGGGGTCCCAGCCCCACACCAGACCCCCAGCCCAGGATTCCAGAGCTGAGAAAAGAAGTCCCCATAACTATGGGCTATAAAAACCAGTGAGGATTGGAGCTCAGTGACATGGAGGCTGCTGGAGACACAGCTGTTCCTTTTAAAAGGCCAGCACATGAACTGAACTTACAAGGTGCAGCTTCCTCTGAGCCCCAGCCCCAGGATGAGGCTCTGGGAGATCCATACACATACAAGGAGGAACTGGATTGTCTGGCATTTGGGGCAGGAACTTGGAGGTGGTTTTCTCCCAGATGGAGGCACCTGAAGGGACCTCCCTGGTCACAGGTCTCAGGACTGGCAGCCATTTCTATTTACTCTGCCCTGGTGATTCCCTGAGACCCTGCCCCATCCACCTTGCAGCCCAACCTAACCTGTGTGCAGGGAATTTTGCATAAGAATGGTCTGTCCTTGCTCAGGCTTCAAACCAGCTGCAGGTGGGTCAGCAAGCCCCAAAATTATTAATAAAAGGCCTGGGGAATAGTACCAGCCTGTCTTGCTTCACAGCTGGGCTTTGCCTGGGCACTTCCAAACCCAATACAAATAGCTCTTGCTGGGTGGCCACAGGCAGTGGCTGACTTTGCACCTTCCTGGAGGACCTAGAGCCAGTGCACTCAGTGGACAGCTTCAGACCACAACAGATTACAACTCTACACATCCATAAGTGACACACTCAAGGGGAAGTGAGTACCAAAGCCTCACTGAAGCAAGTCTTGCTCCATAGTGGTGTCTCCTGCACAGCTGTAGTCACAGCTAGTCCTCACAACCACTGTAGTTACAGCTAGTCCTCACAACCAATTGGCCTGGAGGTTAATTCCTCCCGGTGACACCAATAGCAATCAACTCTCAACTACAAAAAGACTGTGCACATAGCCCACACTGGAGTGTATCCACAGTGTCCAGCTCTGGTGACTGGGGATGCTAAGCCACTGTGCCCTATAGGATACCTACTATACAAGGCCACTCTATCAACTTCAGGAGATATAGTAGCTCTACCCAATACATAGAAATAAGTACAGGGAAGCAGCCAAGATATGGAGACAAAAAAACAACAACACATGCCACAAATGAAAGAAATGGATGAAAGCAAACTACTGGAAACAGAGTTCAAAACCACAGTTATAATGTTACTCAAGGGTCTCCATGAGACCTTCCTGGGACTTAGTGAGACTTTCAAAGATCTTGGTGAGAATGCCAAAGTCATGAAAAAGGACCAGTCAGAAAGTAAGCATACACTGACCAAAATAAAGAATAATATACAGGGATTCAACTGTAGAGTAGAGGATTCCAAGAATCAAATCAATGATCTATAAGATGAGGAAGCAAAAAATATCTAATAAGAAGAACAAAAAACAAAATGAATAAAAAATATATGAAGATAGTGTAAGGAGACTTCAAGAGTACCAACATTTGCATTATAAGGGTGCCAGGAGGAGATGAGAAAGAACAAGATATTGAAAACCTATTTGAAGAAATATGACAAAAAATTTCTCAGACCTGGTAAAAGCAATAGACTTACAAAGTACAGGAAACACAGAGAGCCCCAAACAAGAGGACCACACCAAGACACATCATAATTAAAAAGCCAAGAGCTAAAGAAAAAGAGAGAATCTTAAAAGCAGCAAGAGAAAAGCAGTTAGTTACCTACGAGGGAGCACCCATATTTCTCAACAGAAACTATGAAAGCCAGAGGGAGTGGCAAAAAATATTTGAAGTGATGAATAGCCAGGACTTATAACCAACATTACCTAGCAAAGCTATCATTTAAAATTAAAGGTTAGATAAAGAAATTCACACACAAGAAAAAGCTAAAGGAGTATTACTTGAAATGAAGGAGTAAACCAGTATTACTTGAAATGTTGAAGGGTATTCTTTAAGAAGAGAAGAAGAAGAAAAAGAAAAAGGTAAAAAATAAGGATAATAAAATGGCAATAAATACATTTCTATTAACAACTGAATCTAAAAATAAATGAATGAGAAATCCAATGAACAGAATGAACTGGTGAATAAAATGGAATCAGAGGCATGGAAATGAAACAGACTGATGATTCTCAGAGAGAAGGGGGTGAGAAGAGATCAAACAAAAATATCATATGCATTACCTATGTTCACAGACAATAGGGTGGTAAAGCCTGGGGCAAGGCTAGAACCTGGTGGAGAGAGACAATGGGGGGAGGGAAGAGGAATATCTGCAATAAAGATTAAAATAAAAAAGACTGATGAATCTCTAGCCAGACTCATCAAGAAACAAAGAAAGAGGATCCAAATAAATGAAATCAGAAACAAAAGTGGTGAAGTAACAACTGACATCAAAGAAATACCAAGAAATATAAAAAAATACTATGAACAACTAATTGCCAAGAAACTGGGTAAGATGGACTAATTCCTAAAAACAAAAATACAATCTTCCAAAATGGAGTGAGAAAGAATCAGAAAACCTGAATAGGATAATAACAACTGATGAAATAGAAACAGTAATAATAATAATAATAATAATAATAATAATAATAATAATAATAAATTCCCACCAAACAATAGCCCAGGTCTGGAAGACTTCACATGGACCTTTTATCAAAACTTCCAAGAATTAACACCTATACTTTTCAAACTATTCCAAAAAATCCAAGAGGAAGGAACACTTCCAAGCTCTTTTTATGAGGCCAAAATTATATTAATTACAAAACAAAATAGAGACACTACAAAGAAAAAGAATTATAGGCCAATATCCCTGATGAACATAGATGCTAAAATCCTCAACAAAATATTAGCAAATTGGAATCCAGAAATATATCAAAAAGATAACACACCATGACCATGTAGAATTTATTCCAGGCATGCAAGGCTATACAATATTCACCAATCAATAAATGCAATACATCACATATTAGTATACAAATTGAAAGGCAAAAATAACATGAACATAGATGCAGAAAAACCATTTGACAAAATCCAACACCCATTTTTGATAAAAACTCTCAGCAAAGTGGGAATAGAGGACCATACTTCAACATAATAAAGGCCATATATGACAAACCTACAGCCAACATCATACTCAGTGGGGCAAAAACTAAAACCATTTTCCCTAAGAACAGGAACAAGACAGGGATGTCTGGTGTCAGCTACTCTTATTCAGCATAGTTCTGGAAGTCCTAGCCACAGCAATCAGACAAGAAGAAGAAATAAAAGGCATCTAAATTGGAAAAAAGGAAGTAAAATTCTCATTATTCACAAATGACATAATATTATACATAGAAAACCCTAAAAACTCCACCAAAAAACTACTAGATTTTGTAAAGGAATTCAGCAATGTAGCAAGATACAAAATTAACATCCAGAAATTGTCGGCATTTTTATACTCCATTAATGAATTGTCAGAAACAGAAACTAAACAAACAATCCCATTTACCATTGCAACAAATAATTAAGATACTTAGGATTAAACTTAAGCAAGGAGGTAACACAGAAAACCATAGAAGATTGATAAAAAGCGATAGAGGAAGATATAAACAAGTGAAAGAATATACCGTGTTCATGGATTGGTAGAATTAACATCATTAAAATGTCCATACTGCCAAAATAGGTTTGCTCAGTCGATAGAGCGTCAGCCTGTGGACTGAAAGGTCCCAGGTTTGGTTCCGGTCAAGGGCATGTACCTTGGTTGCTGGCACATCCCCAATAGGGGCCGTGCAGGAGGCAGCTGATAGATGTCTCTCTCTCATTGATGTTTCTAACTCTCTATTCCTCTCCCTTCCTCTCTATAAAAAATCAATGAAATATATTAAAAAATAAATAAATAAAATGTCCATACTACTCAAACCAATCTACAGATTCAATGTTATTCCTATTAAAATATCAAGGGCATACTCACAGATCTAAAACAAATACTACAAAAATTTATATGGAGCCAAAAAATCCCTGAATAAATTCTTACCATTTACAGCAACCTGTATGGAACTGGAAAGCATTATGCTAAGTGAATAAGCCAGTCAATGAAAGAAAAACACCACATGATCTCACTCATTTATGGATAATAAAGAACATTATAAACTGATGAACAAAAAGATAGATACAGAGGCAATTAAACATCAAACAGACTGTCAAATTATAGCAGGAAGGTTAGGGAAAAGTGGGGTAGATAAGAGGTCAACCAAAGGACTTGTATGCATGCATATAAGCATAACCAATAAACACAAGACATTGGGGGGTGTTAGGGTATGTCTAGGGAGGGGAAATGGGAAGATATGTATTCATGTAATAAATTAATAAAAAAAATTTAAAAAAAATAAAAGATTTTTAAAAAGACCCTGAATAGCCACAACAATCTTGAGAAAGGAGAACAAAGTTGGAGGAAGCACAATACCAAATATCAAGTTATACTACCAAGCCACTGTAATTAAAATCTCTTGGTTCTTGGCACAGAAAATAAATTTAAAAAACAGACATATAGACCAATGGAACAGAACAGAGACCCCAGAAATCAACCCAAGCAATTATGCTCAATTAATATTTGACAAAAGGCAAGCACATAAAATGGAGTCAAGACAGTCTCTTCAATAAGTGTTGTTGAGAAAATTGGACAGATACATGCAAAAAAAAAAGAAAGAAAAAGAAAGAAAGAAATTAGACCATTAACTTACACCATACACAAGAATAAACTCAAAATAGATAAAGGACTTAAATGTAAGTCATGAAACCATAAAAATCCTGGAAGAAACCATAGGCAGCAAAATCTCAGATATCTCTCATAGCAATATTTTACTGATACATCTCCTAGGCCAAATGAAACTAAGAAGAAAATAAACAAATGGAACTACATCCAAATAAAAAGCTTCTGCACAGCAAAAGAAACAATCAACAAAATGAAAAGGGAGCCCACTATGGGAGAACATATTTTGCCAGCTACATCTGACAAAGATTTAATATCCAAAAAATATAAGAAACTCATACAACTTAACAGAAGGAAGACAAACAATCCAATTTAAAAATGGACAAAGAACCTAAATAGACACTTCTCCAAAGTGGACATACAGATGATCAAGAGATATATGAAAAAAATGTTCAAAGTCACAGATAATTAGAAAGATGCAAATTAAAAGGATAATTTTTTCTCACACCTGTCAGAATGGCTACCATCAACACATCAAGAAAATGACAAGTGCTGCTGAGGATGTGAAAAAATGGGAACACTACTGGTGGGAATGCAGATTGGTGAAGCCTCTATAGAAAACATTATTGAGTTTCCTCAAAAAATTAAATATGGAACTGCCATTTGAGTCACTTCTGAGAATATATACTAAGAGATCCAAAACAACAACCAGAAAGAATGTATGCACTCCTATGTTCATAGCAGTGCAATTTACAATTGGTCAGATCTGGAAACAGCCCAAGTGCCCATCAATAGATAAGTGGATAAAAAAGCTGTGGCACATTTACACAATAGAATACTATGCAACAGTAAAAAAGAAGGATCTTTGTCAGATGTAGCTTGCAAAATATGTTCTCCCATACAGTGGGCTCCCTTTTCATTTTGCTGATTGTTTCTTTTGCTGTGCAGAAGCTTTTTATTTGGATGTAGTTCCATTTGTTTATTTTCTTCTTAGTTTCATTTGGCCTAGGAGATGTATCAGTAAAATACCCTTTGCGACAGCATGGTGGGACCTGGGAAATAAGACAGTCAGAGAAAGTCAAGTATCAAATGATTTCACTTATATGTGGAATCTAATGAACAAAATAAACTGATGAACAAAATAGATCCAAAGACATAGAAACATAGAATAGACTGTGTTATTTCAGAGGGTAAGCAGGGGTGGGTGGGTGGGTGGAAAGAGATCAATTAAAGAACTTGTATGCATCCTATATAATAAAAGCCTAATATGCTAAGTGTCTGGTTGTCTTGTTGGCCGTTCAATCAAAGCGTAATATGTTAATGATATGCTAAGGCTGCTCAACTGTTTGCTATGACATGCACTGATCACCAGAATTCAGACAGTCGACTGATAGGTTAGCTTGCTGCTGGAGTCTGGCTGATCAGGACTGAGCAAGATGAACCAGACAATCCCTGGAGCCCTCCCATGGTCTCTCCCTGGCTGGCCAACTTCCTGTGTCCCTCTCTGGCCCTGATGGGGTCCCTTGGCCTTGCCTGTGTTCTCTCACAATCTGGGACCCCTTGGGAGGATGTTGGAGAGTCAGTTTTGGCTCAATCCCTCAGGCCAGGCTAAGGGACACCACTAGTGCATGAATTCATGCACTGGGCCTCTAGTATGCTAATAATATGCTAAGGATGCTCAACCACTTACTATAATGTGCACCCACAAAGATGCTCTGACTGGTAGGTTAGCTTGCTACTGTGGTCTGGCCAATCAGAACTGAGACAGTCCAGAGGTGCCCTGGAGACCTCCTGCAGACCCTCTCTGGCTGGCGAACCTCCTGTGTCCCTCCCCAGCTCCAATTGTCACTCAGCCTGGCCTGTGCTCTCTTGCAATCCTGGACTCTTCAGGGATGTCAGAGAACCAGTTTTGGCCTGATGACAGAATGATCAGTCACTAGGATGCACATTGATCACCAGGGGGCAGATGCTTAATTCAGGAGCTGCCCCCTGGTGGTCAGTGTGCTCCTACAGGGGGAGTGCCGCTCAGCCAGAAGCTGGGCTCATGGCTGGCGAACACAGCAGTGGTGACAGGAGCCTCTCCTGCCTCTGGGGCAATGCTAAGGATATCTGACTGACGGCTTAGGCCCTCTCTCCACAATGAGTGGGTCTAAGCCATTAGTCAGACATCCCCTGAGGGCTCCCAGACTGCAAGAAGACACAGGCCGAGCTGAGGAACACCCTCCCGCCCCCCCAGTGCATGAATTTCTTGCACTGGGCCTCTAGTATGTGCATAGGCATGAACACAGACAATAGGCTGGTGAAGGCCTGGGGTGGTCTAGAAGGAGTCAATGGGGGAAGGGGGAAGGAGGGGCATATCTAATACTTGCACAATAAAGATTTAATTTAAAAAAATAAGAAAGAAGTACAGAGATTGAAACCCCAGGTTTGTCTTATTCCAAAATTTCTCCCAGGGAACTACAGAAAAGCAAATGTTATTTTAAAATTATTCACATAGAGAGCTGGGAAATCTCAGAGACCACACATTGGGATAGGGCTAGGGCCCAGTAGTTGAGCTCTGGGCACCTGTCAGCT
Source organism: Lasiurus cinereus (assembly GCA_011751065.1). NCBI lineage: Eukaryota > Metazoa > Chordata > Mammalia > Chiroptera > Vespertilionidae > Lasiurus > Lasiurus cinereus. The sequence continues at coordinate 58,656,405 of JAAGEH010000393.1, forward strand.
GCCATCGCCATCAATCTCTTCACCAGAGTAGCTTTAGTCTTCATAGAATGTTTTATTTATTTGTTGTAAGAATCCATATTAATAAAGAATTCCCTGACTAAAAAGAAAGAGCTTAAAACCAAGGACCTAATCCATCCGTGTCTTGCTGTCTATTATTATATGAATGAGACAAGTTGAATTCTGAGAATAGAGTGAATTGCTTGGATTCTTATGGCCCAGCCAGGGCTGGTCCCAGACATCCAGCAGCTGGCCTGGAGGTTTTCAAAAAAGGCAGGGAGCAATGGTATTCCTGCAAAAAGGCCTACAGGGCCACTGTCCTTCTCCCTCTTAGCCCAGACTTGCCCAATCAATCTCTCACTCTCATTACCCAACAGGGCTGCTTTTCCCACCCATCCTGTGAGGAGCACCAGGGGCTTGATGCAAACCTCCTGGAGTCTGTCAATCTTTCCTGAGTGCATCTGCTTTTCCAGAAGGCAACACTGCTCCAGGTGCTTAAAAGCCCATTTGGGGTCCCCTGTGGGACGCCTGAGATTGCCCCACACCAGGAAGCTAGTCAGTCACTTCTTGATTGCCTCCCCTCCCCATGCTTGCTTGACTGAGCAGTGCTGGCTCAGCTATGTTTCCCTTTCCCTCCTCACAGGAAGCCACCTGTGACCCAGCCAGGCCCTGTCCTCTCAGGCCACAGAAGAACCTCTCCCACCCCTCCCAACCATTTCATCCTCTCACTGTCCTTCCAGAACTGAAAAGCCACAGAGGCCAGAAGGACTCCAGGTTTGCAGGAGCTGGTTTGACTTGAGACCTGTTTCCTGATATTCCCATTCAGGGGAGAGCTGTTGGAGTAAAAACATCTTTTGTAAGTAATGGACATAGGCCGGAGAGAGTGCTGGCTGTAGAGAGGTGGCTTTTTGTGTTGCTGTTTTTTAGTGGTTTTTTAAACTGCTAAACACAACGATTTTGTTTGGTCTCTATTTGGTGGGTGGGAAGTGCTTGACTGGGCAGTTCTGGTTTGGTGTCTCAAGTGGGGTTGCAAATGTCAGAGATGGCTGGGGTGCAGTCACCAGCAGACTCAACTGCATCAGACAAACGTCGCGCTGGCCCCTTCACAAGGCTGGTGACCTGGGCTTCCTCACAGCATGGTGGTCTAGGGAGTTAGATTTCTCACATGGCAGGGCACAACTGCAAAAGTGAACATCCCTGCCTGGAAAGTTTTCTTACTTAAAACTCCTAAAAAATCTCAACTTGACAAGATGTGAAACAATTAAAGGCTTTAAAACATGTTTTTTTTTTGTCATTATTAATAAGAGAAGCCTGTGGGCATAAACAAATGAGAGCCTGTGCTGCATGGAGAGTGTTGATGTTCCTGTGATTCTGTCAGCAGGCAGTGTGGCAGTGGGTACTAGCCTTCTATTCCCGTCTTATTGCCGTGTATCTGCCCCCTGGCTGGTTGTGTACAGTGGCTGGTGGCACAAAGAGCTGGCACTGTCTCATCCCTGCCCTGGTCAGTCATTTACAGGATGGTCATGCTGGTGATGTTGAGAAGCCGCTGGCCCAAGCTCGTCTTGACTTTGTACTTATGTGAATCACTGCTGCCTGACTGGGCTGTTCTGGCCAGGGGGCCAGAGGAATAGTGGTCCATAGCCCAGTCACACTTTGTGTGGCTCCTGTTTGTATGCCTGGTTCTGCCACCATGTGGGCAGCACCTTTCACTTCAGGGGGGCAAGGCATCCATATGTTAGGGTTGGGGACTGCTCCCAGGTGTAGGTGGGAAGGCACTGTTGGCCTGATCTTCTGGGACATATCCCTATTCCCTCCTTAGCTCATCCTCATTCTTCAGGTAGCTCTGTTAATGTAAAGTGAAGAAGCCTTTAAACTCTCCTCCTGAGCCTGTCACCTGTCCCTTGTCCACACCCAGCTTCTTTGCCTCTCCTGCCTGGCAAAGGCATGCCCTCAGCTTGTTGCCATGTTGGCCAGGTGTATGAAGGCTTCTTGAGCCATGTTACTGTTTTCTATATTTTCTTATGATGACCTTCTGGTCTCTGCTGGCTGTGCTGGTGACATGAGTCTCCTGCAGGTGCTGTCTGGGGCTGGACATGGGTAGGGTGGACTTCCGGTCCTCAACCTCTCTGCTCATAGTGACAACAATAGGGACTGCCCATGATAGCAGCTCCTCTGAGGGTGAGGTGATTCAGCCTTTAGGCAGCAATGGGACCGTTCAAGGCTCCCTGCTCTAACAATTTCATTTCTGGGCCTCAATCTCTTCACCTATTAGATAGGGAATCTGGACTAGATGACCTGTTACATCGTGCTTTCATGGCTTTATAAAGTGATCTGACCAGGATGAAAGCCTGCCTTGGTGGGGTTTGCCAAAGGGCCAATGGACCAATCAGCCTTTTGGTCAGCAGCATGTGGGAGACTTGTCATTCAGCAGACACATCCTTTCTAGGTGGGAACTTGGCTTGTTTCAGGAGTCTGCAAGTCCACAGCACACACCACACCCCAGCCATTCTGCTTGGAGTGTCACATGCAGAGCCTGAGTCCCAAGATCCCAGCCCCAGCCTTCCTTGCCCTCAGTGGACAAGGCGGTCTCCTAAGAGGAACTGTTAACAGAGGCCTCCTCTGAGCACCTGCAATGGCAGCAGGCATCCACAAGGGCTGCTGGAAGAGCAGAGGGATACAGGGGACCCTGCCTGGTACCTGCAGCTACACCAACCTGCATATGCATATGGCACATCCTGTTGGAGATGTTTTGGTGGAAGTGGGCAGATATTGGAAGGGGCAAAAACAGGAATTTAGAGACATCTATGATGTGACAGCATTGTCACTCACAGGCCGGCAGGTCTGCGTGCACTGGGCTCCATTAGGGACGCTCAGGTCCTCTGGGGTGGAAAAGATTGCTGTTCAAGAATCAGGGTATGGGGCAAAGTGTCTGCAATGCTGAGAGCTCCATCAGGTTGCAAGTCAGGGGGCAAAGCTGAGTTCTAGCTTCAACGGACTCAGAGTGTAGAGAGAAAAGTCAAGTAGAGAACTTGTTCCTCTTTCCTCCAGGAAGGACAGTCACAGGGAGATGTCCTGCCCTCAGAGGGCAGCCCAGAGAAAGGCAGGGGTGAGGTAGGGAAGCCCAGGTTATTGTAAAACCATGGGCGTTGGAATGACTGTTGAAGGATTGGAAGGATTTCATTAGTGATACATTAATTTTTTTTTCCTTCTGATGAAAACTTTTAAGATCCACTCCAAGCTACTTTTAAGTATGCAATACAGTATTATCCATATATATAAAAGCCAGTGTCCATGATGGCTGTGATGATCAAACAACTGGTCGCCATGAGGTGGCATTGAGCACTTATTGGTCCCTCACCCCTGGCCCGCAAGCAGGGCGAGGTGGGACTAGGGACCGGCAAATGGGCTGACTGGTAGACTTCTTTGTCCCTGCCCCCGGCATGCAAGCTCTGATGTATCAGCAATGGTGAATGAGGGAATCGGGACCACTCACACTAGGCAGGTAGGTCACAGGCACACTCTGCAGCTTCCATCAGCATCTCAAGCCCAGCAGTAGCTGCGGTGGCAGCTGCAGTGGTGGCGGCAGTGGTGCGGCCCCAAGCAGGCAGCGTGTTCCATCAGTGACTAGCCTGGCACACATGCTTGGAGGTGAAGTTGCTGGTACCTGCTTTCCTGCAGGCCTGAGCCCCCCAGCACCCAGGGATGAGCTGATGATCCCAGTGCCTGACAGCCCAGCAGCAGAGGCAGCATTTAGCCTGGGACCGGCAAATGGACAGAAAAGTGCCTTGATCACCGGAGGCTAGGCCCTAGGGACCCTATCTGCATGATTTTGTGTACTGGGCCTCTAGTCTATAATAATAAAAGTATAATATGCTAATTAGACTGGACATCCTTCCAGATATTCTTCCAGACAACCTTCCAGATGAAGCTGGGGCTGTGAGGGAAGCCCAGGTCCTGGGTGCCAGAGGAAAGCTGGTGCTGGCAGCTGGGAGAAGGAAGGCCTACTCTTGCATGTATTTCATGTATTGGGCCTCTAGTTAACTATGGTCACCATGATGCCCATTACAACTCAGGACTTATTCCTGTTATCACTGGTAACTTGTACTTTGGGGCCCTGTACACTCATTTTAGGTAGTACATTTTATATAGGATTTTACCAATGGCACTTACTGTAATGATGAAAATGTCCTGTATCTGCACTATTCAATATGGTAGCTGCTCACTCCATGTGGTTTTGAGCACTTGAAATATGACCAGTATAACTGGGGAACTGAAGTTTTCATTTTTATAGCTGACCCTTGACCAACATAGGAGTTATGAGCACTAACTCCAGACACACATCAAAAATCCACAGATAACTTTTGACTCTGCAATTGGCCCTTTGCATCTGCAGATTCAACCAACCGGGGATCAAAAACAGTATATTTTAGTCCACAGTTGGGAATTCATAGTTGGGAATGCAAAATGTGGTTGGTTGGTTGAGTCCACAAATGTAAAACACTCAAATATGAAGGGCTGATTGTATGTATTGTAAAAAGGTCACATATAAGTAGACTCAAGCAGTTCACATCTGTGTTGTTGAAGGGTCAATTGCATTTAATTTTAATTAACTTCATTGTTCACATGTGCTGGTGGCTACCACACTGAGATAGCACAGAATAAATGAATGCTTGTTTCCAACATATAAAACAATATCTGTTTTACTGAAAACAAGTGTTCAAAAGAAAACTCAGATGTGAATTTTTATAGAAGCATTATTTATAAAACCAAAAGGTGGAAAAAAATCCAGGTTTATTAAAGCTGAATGATTAATAAAATCTAGTTTATCCACACAGTAAAATAGCATTCAGCCATAAAAAAAGGAATGAAGCACTGACACGAATGAACCTTGAAAACAATATTCTAAATGAAAGAAGCCAGACACCAAAGGCCATATATTGTTAAATTTCACTGATAGGAAATGTCCAGAATAGACATAGGCAAGCAGGCAGTGCACATAGAAAGCAGGTTTCCAGGGCCTGGGGAGCATGAGAGTAAACAGAGCAACTGTTTAATGTCTTGGAATAAGAGGTAATGGCTGCAAAATCCTGTGACTATACTAAATGTCATTAATAGAAAATTTGTTGTTATGTATATTTTGCTACATATGTAAAACAAAATTAAAACAAAATAATATTATCTCTTTATTCCTTTGAAAAAGCAGCCTCAGTGGAATCCCTGCCCCGGGCAGATTCAGCCTATTGTTTCTTCCTTCTCCACCCAAGGGCTGAGGGTATTACCAGGGGTGACCTATGAGCTGCTCTCTCTAGAGGGATGGTAAGTGCTTGATGAGAGCCACAAAGTGAGAGCATGGGGGACAAGCCCCAGGTAAGGCCCCCCTAGCTTTCACAAAGGCTTTGGGGAATAGCAGGCTGCAGGCTATTGGCTTGGCTCCCCTGAGTATTTAAGACACAGCTGCCCCTCCCCTGGGAGCTCCAACTCTCACAGAGCATGACAATTAACAGCCCCTTGGGCCCAGTCCCATCAAGGCAAAGTGTGTGCCTATTAATCAGGCAGAAGTGCCCTTTGCTCAGACATGAGTTTGCACGAAGCAGGCCCCAGTGGTCATCTCATCGTGGCTGCTGTGGGGAGCTCCTAACCTTCCCACAGTCTTCTGGGAGCCCTTTTCCCCCTACACACACACAGCCCGCCCAAAGGACAAGTGTGGGAACCATGCCAGGTTTCCCAATAGGCAAGGCCAGTGGGAGCACAAAGGCCTTGTTATCAATACACCAGAATGACCAAAGGCCACTCTAGGCATGTGCCTAAATGGAATGTTCAAGGACTCTGAGCCTGAGAATCCTAATAAGGCCAAGATACCATGAGTGTGTGCCCTTCTGTAGCAAATATGATTGATGGCAGAAGCCTTCTTTGTCAAAATGGTATAAAAGTAGGTTACTGACCAGCTAGTTGAATGGAATAAATTGGAGTTGGCTGGAGTTGGGAGTGAGAAGAAGCCTACTAAGGTAAATGGAGGGAACAGCTAGAATGGAGAGGGTGAAAAAGTCTGCTGGAGGAAGCAGCTGGGCAAGAGAGACAGGAGAAGCTACTGAGCCAGAGAGCTCAAGTACTGCTACAATGTGAGGCTGTGAGTCTAGGAGGCAGCATGCAGCTGTCAGATAATAACTGTGGGTACAGAGACTAATGCTGTTTTATGGGAAAGATATATGTTCACCAGCAGTATCGAGCTGCCTGCCTGTATGGACTTGGCTGTGAGATCTGTTCTTGTCTAATGGCTATATGACCACTGGCTTTTGCAATAAAGACTCATCCTAGAGGAGAAACCAAGATGGGGGCACAGATAAACACCTAAAATGCTGCCTCGCACAACAATTTCAAAACTACAACTAAAAGACAAAACAGATATCATCTAGAACCACAGGAAGGCTGGCTGAGTGGAAATTCTACCACCAGAAGGAAAGAAAAGCACACTGAGACTCAGAGGAGCTGTAGGAGGCAGAGGTACTAAGACGTGCACGTGGAGAGGACTGGCAACTAAGTGTGCAGCTGGCTTTCTCAAGTGGGAGGAGAAAAAAGCTCCTGACTGTGCTGAACTTCAGTTCCAGGCAAGACTCTGGGGACCCAGACTCATCCGGGGAGAAACTGGACTATCTGGCAGTGAGCGGAACTTGAGGGAGGCTTTCTCTCAAAGGTGATTGCAGTGATTACCACGAGACACTGAGACACAGGGGCCTATTAGGGCAGGGCTGATAGGAAACCAATGCTGTCTGCTCTGTCCTGAAACTCCACCCCATCCAAGCTGAGCACAGAGGCTTTTGAAAGTCTTATCTCATGCAGGTGTCTCCAGAACAGAAGTTCTCCCACCATAGACACAGCTGATCCTCACAGCCAATTGGCCTGGAGGTAAATTCCTCCCAGTGATACCAACAACAATCAAGGCTTAACTACAACAAGACTGTGCACACAGCCCACAAAGGGGTGCACCAAGAGTTTCCACCTCAAGTAACTGGGGAGGCTGAGCCACTGGACCCTATAGGACACCTACAACACAAAGCCACTCTATCATCTCAGGAAAGCAGCCAAAATGCAGAGACAAAGAAACAGATCACTAATGAAAGAAATGGAGGAAAACAAATGACTGGATATAGAGTTCAAAATCATGGTTATAAGGTTTTTCAAGAATTTTCTAGAAAAGACTGATAAATTTAGTGAGACCCTTGAGGATATGAAAAAGGACCAACTAGAAATTTAACATACGCTGACTGAAATAAAAAATATTATACAGAAATCTAACAGCAGACTAAAGGAACGCAAGAATCAAGTTAAAGATTTGAAATACAAAGAAGCAGAAAACACTCAACTTGAAAAGAAAAAAGAAAAAAGAATCCAAAAATATGAAGATAATGTAAGGAATCTCTGGAACAACTTCAAGCATACCAACATCAGAATTATGGGGGTGCCAGAAGGAGAGAGAGAGCAAGATACTGAAAATCTATTTGAAGAAATAATGACTGAAAACTTCCCCCACCTGTTGAAAAAAATAGACTTACAAGTCCAGGAAGCACCGAGAACCCCAAACAAAAGAAATCCAAAGAGGAGCACACCAAGATATATCATAATTAAATTACCAGAGCAAAAGATGAAGAGAGAATATTAAAAACAGCAAGCAAAAAACAGTTAGTTACTTACAAGAGAACACCCATATGACTGTCAGCTAATTTATCAACAGAAACTATGCAGGCCAGACAGGAGTGGCAAGAAATATTTAAGGTCCAAGGAGCAGGAGCCCCACAAGCAACCAACTACAGGCCTAAGAGCAGCAGTTTCACATGGCCTGCCCCTGTCCAAGGAACAGCAATTGTGTGAGCAGCCAGTTCCCCCATCTAAGGAGCAGCAACCACATAAACAGTTAACCCCCTCTGAGGAACAGCAGCTGAATGCAACCCATACCTGTCTGAAGAGCAGCAGCTATGCCGCACAAGCAGCCAGCCCGCCTTCCAAGGAGCAGCAGCTGTGTGAGTAGACTGCCCCTCTCTGAGGAGCAGCAGCCACAAGAACCAGCCCCCCCATCTGAGGAGCAGCAGCTGCATGAGCACCCTGCCCACATCTGAGAAGCAGCAGCTGTGTGAGCAGCCCATCCCCTTCTGAAGAGCAGTAGCCACACAAGCAGTCTCACCCCATCTGAGGAGCAGCAGCCACATAAACAGACTGCTCACGTCTAAAGAGCAGCAGCCCTATGCAGTCCACATTGGTTTGAGGAGCAGCACCCACACACAGCCTGCACCTGCCCAACAAGAAAGAGCCGGTGAACATCCCGTCCCTGTCTGAGGAGCAACAAAGCACAAGTGGCTCACTCCCACATGAGGAGTTGAAGCCTCACAAGCAGACTTCCCCTCGTCTGAGGAGAAGCTACTGCACAAGCAACTTGCACCCATATGAGGAGCAGCAGCTCTGTAAGCAACCTGCCCCTGTCCAAGGAGCAGTGGCATTACAAGTGGCCTGTGCCATCTAAGGAACAGCAGCAGCATGCAACCAGCCCCCATCTAAAGAACAGCAGCCTCGCAAGCAGTCTTTCCCTGTCTGAGGAGCATTAGCCACATGAGCAGCCATCCCCCATCCAAGGAGCAGTGGACATGAGCAACCCATCCCCATCTGAGGAGCAGCAACCTCATAATCAACCCACCTTCATCGAAGGTACAGCAGCTATATGAGCAGCCTCCCCCAGCAGCCAGAGAAGGCGTCATTGCTGTGAACAGCACCCACCGGAGGAGCCGCTGCCAACTGAGAAGCAGCTGCTATCATGATCACCCGAGTAACAACTGCAGCTAGAGAAGCCACTGTCACCCAAGGAGCAGTCCCTGCAGAGCTTGACATCCAGATCAGTCACTGAGATAAAAAATGGGTAGACAAAGATACCCTCAAAGGAAAGAAAAGGAGGACTCCCCAGAAAAGCAGCTAAGTAAAACAGAGGCATGCAATGTGTCAGAAAAAAACTCAGAATAAGGATCATAGAGTTCATAAACTGGATGGAAGAAAAAAAATCAACACATTATGTAAGAATCAAGAAGAAATGAAGAGAGATATAGCTGCAATAAAAACACCATGGAAAGTTTCAACAGTAGACTAGGGGAAGCGGTGGACTGAATTAGCAAATTAGAAGACAGGGAAGCAAAACACAGAGAAACTGAATTGCAACTGAAGAAAAAAATTAAAATACAGAAGAGAGCCTAAGGGAGCTATGGGACAACATGAAACGAAGCAACATATAAATAATAGGGGTGCCATAACATAGGAAGAATAACAGAGTTAGAAGACCTATTTGAAGAAATAATGTCAGAAAACTTCCCTGATGTAGTGAAGAAAAAAGTCACAAACAGGATGAACCAGAAAAGACATACACCAAACACATCATAATTACAATGGAAAATATTCAGGAAAAAGAGAGAATCTTAAAGGCTTCAAGAGAGAGAGAAAGTTACATACAATCTAATCTCATTAGATTATAAAATAATTTCTCATTAGAAACACATCGGGCCAGAAAAGAATGGAAGGAAATTTACAAAGTGATACAAAGCAAGGAATTGATTCCAAGACTACTCTATCCAGCAAGGTTATCATTCAAAATTGAAGAAAAAATAAGGAGCTTTACAGACAAAATAAATAAATAAATAAATAAAACAAAACAAAACATGCTAAGGGAGTTTATCACTACCAAACCAGCAATGCAAGAAATGCTAAAGTGACTGGTGTAAAAAGAAGAAATAAAAAGGAAAGAAGGAACATAGACACAAAAAATAAAAATGGCTACAAATAAGTACCTTTCAATAATAACTTTAAATGTAAATGGACTGAATGCTTCAATCAAAAGACATCGAGGGGCTGAATTGATTAAAAATCATGACCCATATATATGCTATCTATAAGGGACTCATACAGACTGAAATGAAGGGGTGGAAAAACATCTTTCAGGCAAATGGAAATGAAAAAAAAAAAGCTGGGGTAGCAGTACTTATATCTGACAAAATAGACCTCAAAGTAAAGGCCATAACAAGAGATAAGGAAAGCCACTTCATAATAATAAAGGTACTGATACAACAAGAGGACATAACTCTGATAAACATATATGCACCCAATGCAGGAGCACCAAAATACATAAAAAAAAACTCCATTAAAAAAAAGATACCAAGGGAGAGATTGACAACAATACAATCATAGTAGGGGATTTTAATACACCACTGACATTACTGATAAATCCTCTAGACAAAAAAAATCAGTAAAGAAACAGCAATTCTAAATGACTCACTGGATCAGTGGAACTAATTGACATCTTCAGAATATTTCACCCCAAAGCCATGGAATATACATTTCTTCTGAAGTGCAGATGGGACATTTTCAAAAATACACCACATATTGGGTCACAAACAAAGTCTCCACAAATTCAAAAAGATTGAAATCATATCAATCATTTTCTCAGATCACAATGGCATAATATTAGAAATCAACTACAATAAAAACATTCCAAAAAATTCAAACACTTGGAAGCTAAATAACATGCTATTAAACAATGATTGGGTTATTAATGAGGTCAAAGAAGAAATTAAAAACATTCTGGAGACTAATGACAATAAAAACAACAATGAAAATGGTATGAGACACAATAAAAGCAGTCCTGAGAGGGAAATTCATAGTTCTACAGGCCTACCTCAAACCAAAAACAAAAACAAAAACAAATAATAGTAATAAATTATATAACTCAACAAGTCAAAGAATTAGAAAGAGAGAAACAAGAAAAGCCCAGAGTGAGCAGAAGGAAGGAAATAATAAAGATCAGAGCAGAAATGAATGCCATAGAGGTGGGGAAAAAATGGTGGCGGAATAGACAGACGTGTCCTGAACCTTCTCCCTGAGCAGATAGGGAGAACAGCTGAATGTTGCACTGGAAGTGTTTGTTTGTGAGTTAAGGGACAGCTATACTCAAGGAGAAGGTGGGGGACTACTGCACAGGGCTCCCTGACCAGGCAGCCCCCACTGCTGCTGGGTTTTTCTCCCAGAGCCACCAGCTTAGATGTGGATACTGCGCCATCTTGAAGGTAAAACTGGATGTTTACAGAAGCCTGAAAATCTACATCTGTGACACCCGCCAAACAGTTGCGAGCCCTAGAATACCAGTCCCCAATTGGCACAAATACTAGGATTCAGTGGAGCTCTACATTCCACATGGAAAGGTCAGATTTCAGCTGGGAGAAGGTGAGGTCTCTGGTACCACAGGACAGAGAGGTGCTAGCACAGTGGGAGCTGAGGACCGGGGTAAATCTGCACCTAGAGAAATTTGTGGTTGTTGGGGCTGGGCATAATCTGTGAATCTGGAAGGGGGTCCTCAGAGCTGTTAACAGAGGAAATCTCTAGAAGGCAACCAACTTTGATCTGACGTAGAAGGACAGCCTGGGAGTTATTAAAGTGTGCCGGCTGCTTGGACAAGAGTGGGAAGGGGGACTGCACAGACTTGTGTTCTTTCCTCTTCAGATCATTGCTTCTGATTGCTAAGCCCAATACATAGAATCACCCAGTTGGGGACACCCTGGGAGACTGCAGAAGAAAGTTGTTTTTCTGGAATCTGGGGATCGGAGCAGGGAGTGACTGTCAGAAAACCAGCTCTGGGGCAGCCCACTCCCACAAACCGGTATTGATTACTACAGGGAAAGCACAAGCTAGAGAGGACCTATAGTCTCAGAGGTCAATCCAGAAATACTGCCACCTAGGGGCTGACTCACAAATTGAATCTTGTGTAATCACAAATAAAAAAATAAAGAGATTAAGACAAACCGCCTGCTTAAAAACCAGGACTGGCTTACAACACTGAGCACCAGTGGAACACAGGGATCTGCAATACTGTTCCCACTGGGAAACAGGCATGCCAAACAGAACAATAGAGGAAGTGAATGATCTTCACTACTGCACATTCTAATTTTTTATATTTTATTTATTTATTTATTTATTTTTTATTTTTTATTTTTTCATCTTTTACTTAAGAAACTAATTTTTTTTATTTTTTCCTCAACTGATTTAACCTTTTTAATTATTACATTTTTTATTTTCAATCAGTATTATTACTACTACTATTTTACCTTTTTAAAACAAAAGTGTAATTTTATTTTCTCTTTATTTTACTTTGGGATTAAAGTTTTACCTTCTATTTTCATCTTTCCTTTAGCATCATGTTACTCTATCTCAACTCTACTTTTGCCATCATTCTCTTCCTAACTCTTCCCCTTTTGTAGTCCTATTTCTCTTACCCTTTTCCTATTTTAGGTTCTCCCTATTCTTTCTTTTTAACCCTTTTAAAATTTCACCCTACTTGTATATCTAATTTCCAATTCCCTGCTCCAAGTCCATACATACCTCTCTCTTCTCTGTCTTTACTATCCAAAAAAATTGTTTTCTCTGTCCTTTTGTTGTTCTTTCTTTGAATATTGATTATATCAATTTTTTATACTTTTTTGTGAGAATGTTTTGCTTATTCTCTTTATTTTTTTTGTTTGCTTTGTTTTTGTTTGTTTTTTACTTCTGTTTTCCCTTGACTCACTTGAAATTAGTTGTTGTTCTTAGTTTGTATTAATCTCCAGGTACTTGCTGCTAGCATTTGTTGGGATTAGTGGCTATTCTATTGGAGTTTTCTCCACATATATATAATTTTTTCCCTTTCTTTTTCTTATTCTCTTTCTTTTCTCTCTTATGATTTTTTTCTTTTTTCTTTTTGTTTCTCCCTTATCCCAATTTCATTTTGACACTATTTTCTTTTATTTTCTTTTTTATTTTTCTTCTTTTCTCTCTTCTTCTTTTCCTTCTATCCTCTAATTTGTCTCTCTGGTGGTCATCTTTATTTGTGGCTATTCATACATTTCTGTTCAGTGCCTTGTGCATTGTACCTGGTTGTGTTGAATATTGTGCCTTTAAATTAGTGCAAGAGGGAGAGAATTACATAACAGACACCTGGAGAAGAGAGATCATGGGGAGACAAAGAAACAGCCCACATATGAAAGAAAAGCAGGCATCACCAGAAAAGGAAGTAAACAAAATAGAGGCAAGCAACCTGTCAGAGAAAGAATTCAGAGAAATGGTCATAAGGTAGCTGAAAAGAATGGAAGATAAATTCAACAATATGAGCAAGAAATAAGAGGAAATTAAGAAGAACCAAGAAGAAATGAAAAATGACATCACTGCTGTAAAGAACTCAATAGAAAGCATCAAGGGTAGGCTAGAAGAAGCAGAGGACCACATCAGTGAGTTGAAAGACAAGGTAGGAAAAAAATACCCAAGTAGAGCAGCTTCTAGAAAAAAAAATTAAAAAGCAGGAGGAGAGCCTAAGGGAACTTTGGATAACATGAAATAAAACAACATCCACCTAATAAGAGTTCCAGAAGGAGAGGAAACTGAGCAATGAAAAAAAAAAAAAGCTTTTTGAAGAAATAATGACAGAAAATTTCCCTGATATAGGAAAGAAAAAACCTACACAAATCCAAGAAGCTCACAGAGTCCCATGCAAAATGAACCCCAAAAGACCAATGGCAAGGAACATTATAATTAAATTGGCAAACACCAATGACAAAGTAAGAATCTTAAAAGCAGCCAGAAAGAGACAGGAAGTTACCTACTAAAGAACCTCTACCAGATTAGTGACTGATTTATCAACAGAAACTCATCAGCCCAAAAGAGAATGGAATGAAATATACAAAGTTATACAAAGAAAGGGTCTGAATCCAAGATTACGTACCCAGCAAGGCTACCAATCAAAATCAAAGGTGAAATCAGAAACTTCACAGACAAAAAAAGAACGAAGGGAATATATTACCACCAAATCAGCAATGCAAGAAACGCTAAAGGGTCTGCTGTTATAAAAAGAAATAGGGCTGAAACTGGTTTGGCTCAGTAGATAGAGCGTCAGTCTGCGGACTGAAAGGTCCCAGGTTCTATTCCAGCCAAGACATGTACTTTAGTTGCGAGCATATCCCCAGTAGGGGGTGTGCAAGAGGCAGCTGATCAATGTCTCTCTCTCATTGATGTTTTTAACTCTATCTCTCTCCCTTCCTCTCTGTAAAAAAATCAATAAAATATATATTTTTAAAAAGAAATAGAAGGAACACAGGGGTAAAGAATAAAAATGGCAAAAAATAAATACCTATCAATAATAACTTTAAATGTAAATGGATTAAATGCTCCAATCAAAAGACATAGGATAATGGATTGAATAAGAAAATATGACCCATATATCTGCTGTGTACAAGAAACCCACCTCAGAAAAATAGAGGCGCACAGACTGAGGGTGAAGGGATAGAAAATGGTTTTTCAGGCAAATGAAAATGAAAAAAAAAAGCTGGGGTAGCAATACTTTTATCTGACAAATTAGATCTCAAAGTGAAGGATATAACAAGAGTTAAGGAAGACCACTTCATAATACCAAAGGGAGCAATCCAACTAGAAGAAATAACTCTGGTAAATATATATGCACACAATACATAAAAAAACACTCCTGGAGGATATCAAGGGAGAGATTGACAGTAATACAATCATAGTAGGAGACTTTAATACCCCACTATCACCATTGGACAAGTCCTCTAACCAAAAAATCAGGAAAGAAACATCAATCCTAAATGACTCACTAGACCAGATGGAATTAATTGCATCTTCAGAACATTTCATCCCAAGCCACAGAATATACATTCTTCTCAAGTGCACATGGATGATTTTGAAAGATAGACCGTATGTTGGGTCATAGGCAATGTCTCTTCAAATTCAAGAAGATAGAAATCATATCAAGCATCTTCTCAGATCACAGTGGCATAAAATTGGAAATAAACTACAATAAAAACAATCCAAAAAAAAAATCAAACACATGGAGATTAAACAGCATGCTATTAAACAATGACTGGGTTACCAGAGAGATCAAGGATGAAATAAAAAACATCGTGACAACACATAACAATGACAACATAACAATCCAAAAATCTATAGGACACAGTGAAAGCAGTCTTTAGAGGGAAGTTCATAACTCTATAAGCCTCTTGCAAAAAACATGAAACAGTGGTAATAAATTACCTAACCCTACAACTCAAAGGGCAAGAAAGAGAGCAACAAGAAAAGCTCCATGTAAGCTGAAGGAAGGAGATAGTAAAGATCAGAGCAGAGATAAATAACATAGAGACCAAAGAAACAATACAAAAGATCAACAAAACCAAGAGCGGGTTCTTTGAAAGGATAAACAAGATTGATGAACCTCTAGCCAGGGTCACCAAGAAGCAAAGAGAGAGGATCCAAATAAACAAAATCAGAAATGAAAGATGAGAAATAACAACAGACCCCACAGAAATACAAAGGATTTTTAAAAAACACTATGAACAACTCTATTCTAACAAACTAGACAATCTGGAGGAAATGGACACATTCCTAGAAAAATACAACCTTCCAAAACTTACTCAGGAAGATTCTAAAAATCTTAATAGGCTGATAATTATGGAAGAAATTAAAGCAGTCATCAAAAAGCTTCCAGCAAACCAAAGCCTTGTGCCAGATGACTTCACAGGGGAGTTTTACCAAACATTCAAGAAAGAAGTAAAACCTCTCCTCCTCAGACTATTACAAAAATTCAAGAGGTAGGAACACTTCCAACCTCCTTCTATGAAGCCAGCATCACCCTAATACAAAAAACAGATAAAGATAACACAATGAAAGAGAATTACAGACCAATGTCCCTCATGAATATAGATAGCAAAATCCTCAACAAAATTCTAGCAAATCAGATCTAGCAGCACATCAGAAAGATCATACACCATGACCAAGTAAGATTTATCCCGGAGATGCAAGGATGGAAAAAATATTTGCAAATCAATTAACATGATAGATCACATAAACAAACTGAGATAAAAATCACATAGTCATATCAATTGATGCCAAAAAAAAAAACATTTGACCAAATCCAACACCCTTTTTTGATTAAAAACTCTTAACAAGGTGGAAATTGAAGGTTCATACCTCAACATAATAAGAGCCATATATAACAAACCCACAGCTAACATCATATTCAATGGCCAAAAACTCAATCCATTTTCCTTAAGAACAGGAACAAGGCAAGAATGCCCACTCTCACCACTCCTGTTCAGCATAGTTCTGGAAGTACTAGCCATTGTGATCAGACAAGTAGAAGAAATAAAAGGCATCCAAATTCGAAAAGAAGATGTAAAATTGTCCTTATTTACAGATGATATGCTATTGTACATGGAAAACCCTAAAGACTCCATCAAAAAATTATTAGACTTAATATATGAATTTGGCAAGGTAGCAGGATACAAAATTAATGCCAAGAAGTCTATGGCATTTGATACACCAGTAATGTACCTACATAGAGAGAGACTAAAAAAGCAATCCCATTTGAAAAAAAAAAGATACCTAGGAATGAACTTAACTAGGGAAGTTAAAGACCTATATGCAGAAATGTACACGACACTGAAAAAAGAGATAGAGGAACACATAAACAGATGGAAGAACATACCATGTTCATGGATTGGTAGAATCAACATCATCAAAATGTCCATACTACCCAAAGTAATCTATAAATTCAATGAATTTCCCATTAAAACAGCAATGGCATATTTCACAGGCCTAGAAAAAACTTTCCAAAAATTCATCTGGAATAAAAATAGACCCTGAATAGCCACAGCAATCCTGAGAAAGAAGAACAAAGTAGGTGGGATCTCAATACCAGATATCAAATCTGTATTACAAAGCCACTGTTCTCAAAACTGCCTGGTACTGGCACAAGAATAGACATATAGATCAATGGAATCGAGTGGAAGACCCAGAAATTGACCCAAATCACTATGCTCAATTAATATTTGGCAAAGGAGGCATGAAAATACAATGGAGTCAAGACAGTCTCTTCAATAAATTGTGTTGGTAAAACTGGACAGAAAATTGCAAAAAAAAAAAAAAATGAAACTAGACCTCTAACTTACACCATACACAAAAATAAACTCAAAACAGATCAAGGACTTAAACATACTATAGGAAACCATAAGACTACTTGAGGAATCCACAGGCAGAAAAATCTCTGACATATACCGATGCAATTTCTTCACTGATAGTGCTCATAGGGCAATGAAAACTAAAGAGAAAATAAACAAATGGGACTACATCACAATAAAAAGCCTTTGCACAGCAAAGGAGACTATCAATAAAACAACAAGAAAGCCCACTTCATGGGAGAACATATTTGCCAATGATATCAGTGATAAGGGTTTAATATCCAACATTTACAGGGGAACTCATGCATCTTAACAAAAGAAAATAAACAACCCAATCAAAAAATGGGCAACTGATGTAAATAGAACCTTTTCGAAAGACAACAGAAGGCCAAGAGACATATGAAAACCTGCTCGAAGTCACTAATCATCAGAGAGATGCAAATGAAAACAACAATGAGGTACCATCTCATACCTTTCAGAATGGCTTTTATCAACAAATCAACAAATGACAAGTGCTGAAGAGGATGCAAAGAAAAAGGAATCCTCGTGCACTACTGGTGGGAATGTAGACTGTTGCAGCCACTGTGGAGAACAGTATGGAGCTTCCTCAAAAAACTAAAAATGGAACTCCCATTTGATACAGTGATCCCACTTCTAGGAATATATCCCAAGAAATTAGAAACACGAATCAGAAAAGATATATACACACCTATGTTCATAGCAGCACAATTGACCATAGCTAAGATTTGAAAACAGCCTAAATGTCCATCAGCAGATGAGTGGATTAAAAAACTGTGGTACATCTACACAATGGAATACAACACTATATTTTGTGTATGGTGTAAGTTTTGTGTATGGATGTCTGACTGCCTGGTAAAAAAGAAGGAGTTCTTACCATTTGCAACAACATGGATGGAGATGGAGAGCATTATGCTAAGTGAAATAAGCCAGGCAGAGAATGATAAATATCACATGATCTCACTCATTTGTGGAATATAATGAACAACATAAACTGATAAACAAAAACAGATCCAGAGACAGAGAAACATAAATCAAAATGTCAAACCTCAGAGAAGGTAAGGGGATGATGGGGCTAAAGGGGAGAGATCAACCAAAGGACTTATATGCATACATATAAGCCTAATCAATGGACACAGACATTAGGGGGGTGTGGGCATGAAAAGCAGTGGGGGTTAAAGGGGGAATAAGGACACATATGTAATATCTGAATCAATAAAGAATTTTTTTTTAAAAAAAGAAGTATTCAAAGTGATAAATAGCAAGAACCTACAACCAAGATTACTCTATCCAGCAAAGCTATCATTCAGAATTGAAGGGCAGATAAAGAGCTTCACAGATAAGAAAAAGCTAAAGGAGTTCATCACCACCAAACCATGATTATATGAAATGCTAAAAGATATTCTTTAAGAAGAGGAAGAAGAAGAAAAAGGTAAAGATAAAAATTATGAACAACAAATACATATCTATCAACAAGTGAATCTAAAAATCAAGTGAATAAAAAATCTGATAAACAGAATAAAGTGGCAAATATAATAGAATCAGGGACATAGAATGAGAGTGGACTGACAATTCTCAGGGGGAAAGAGGTGTGGGGTATGCGGAAAGAAACTGGACTAAAATCGTACACCTATGGATGAGGACAGTGGAGTGGGTAAGGGCAGAGTGTGGGGTGGGAACTGGGTGAAGGGGAGCTATGGAGGAAAAAAGCAAAACAAATGTAATAATCTGAACAATAAAGATTTATTAAATAGATAAAAAATTCATCTTATATAATAAAGAGGTAATATGCAAATTGATTGTCACTCCAACACCCAAGATGGCCGCCCCCATGTGGTCAAAGATGGCTGCCCCCATGTGGACACAAGATGGCTGGTAAAAGAGGGCAGTTGTGGGCAATCAGGCCATCTGGGGAGGACAGTTAGGAATGACCAGGCTGGCAGGGGAGAACATTTAGGGGCAACCAGGCCTTCAGGGGCGGGCAGTTGGGGTTGATCAGGCCTGCAGGGGAGAGCTGTTGGAGGTAATCAAGCTGGCAGGGGAGAGGTTAGAGGATGATCAGGTTAGTAGGCAGAAGCAGTTAGAGGCAATCAGGCAGACAGACAGGAGAGCAGTTGGGAGCCAACAGTCCCAGATTGTGAGAGGGATGTCTGAGTAGTCAGACATCCCTGAGGGGTCCCAGATTGGAGAGGGTACAAGCTGGGCTGAGGGACACACACCCCTGCCTGTGTGTGCACAAATTTCATGCACCAGACCTCTTATTCTTATGTACCCATAACCTTTCCTTCTATAACCCAGCATCCTAGGAAGTATAGCCCCAGGAAGAGGGGCTCAGACCCACACCTGTTACTTGTGAGCAGAAAACAAAGGAGGAACTTGGACTAAATTCCAAACAGTACAGTGGGCAGGGTTCAAGCAGGAGCCAGCCTTGGAGTAGTCAAACGGGAGAATGTAGAATACATGGACTCAGAGCCAGTCAAACCAGCGGGGATGTGAGGTGCCCTGCTCCTTGTTCTGACAACAAGGCACCGGGATTTGGCTGGGGATGTCACTCAAGAAGTGATTTGCCTTCAGAAATGACTCCATGTTCTTGACTCCCAAACCAATATCCATGGACCAGACCACACTTGGGATCACCGAGGGAGAGACCCCACCCACCTGCCAGTGAAATAAACAGTGAAGTCACCTGGTCAAAAGAGAAAAATGCCCCGGACCAGGACATGCAGGGAAGGGGAACTATGATCTCTGGAGGAAGCACAGAACTCAGAAGTAGCTCTGAGTCCGTCCTCTGACACTTCCCAGCGCTGGGTCCCTAGGCTACCAGTCTGTCAGCCTGCGGGGGAGCTTGTCCTGCTGCCCCCAAGGCTTAGAGGAGTGCGGTTTCGAAGTCAGACAGTACTGAGCTCCAATTCAGCGCCGCCACCTACCAGCTGTGTAAGCTGGCAGAAGCCATTTGGTCTTCCTAAGTCTGTGCCCTCACCAGTGAAATGGCAGAAGAAAGGCTTTGTGACAGGTTGTCATGATAACCAAGTGACACATAATGGCTGGTGAGGCCATTAGCGCCATGCCGACCCTCAGCCAGAAGTGCTCAGTAATCACAGCTACTACCATAGTTGTGGACACTCACCACAGGTCAGAGGAGCCACAGTGTCAGCACACTGCCTATTCTGCTGGGTGACTGCCGTTGGACCAGCACAGGCTGGTGGCGGCAGGAGGTGTCCTGCCATCGTCTGATGGGGCAAAATTTCACTGCTGTTACTCCTCTATTCCTTCTTGGGTTCATAAAATGGGTCCAGCTGCTCAAGAAATGGACCCCACAACCCAGAAGAGTTGTGCAGTGGCACATTAGAGACTGAATGTGTGTGTCCCCCAGGACTCAGATGTAGACACCCGCTCCCCATGCATGGTATTTGGAGGTGGGCCTTTCGGAGGTGGTTAGGTCATGGGGGAGGAGCCCTTGGGAATGGGACCAGGACACATGAAGAGACCCCGTGGAACTTCTGCCACCACAGACTGCAGAGAAGACTGTGATCTATGAACAATAAGTGGGCTGTCACCAGACACCAGATGCTCTGGTGCCTCACTGTGGGCATCCAGCCTCCAGGAGCAGGAGAAATAGTGTTTGCTTGTTAAGCCGCCCAGTCTATGGCATTCCACTACTGCAGCCTGAACTGAAACAACTTTGCCTGGAGAAAGTGGATACACCCCTCTGTGGTTGACCTCCCCCTGCCCAGCTCTCCGTCTCCCTGGGCCTTGCATATCTGCTGCCCACACAGTGCTCAGGATATGCTTTGGACACACTTCTCTGGATCCAACCTCAGCTCAGTCTCTGGGATCCTGTGGGACTTTCCCTTTGGGTTCAGGAGGGAAAGACTCCCCCTGGACCCCACCTCCATCCCGCAGGACTCAGCCAGCCGCCAGGTGTTCACCCTTGACCTCAGGCTCCAATCTGTGAAGGAAGGAGTGAGCCAGATGCTCTTGAAGGTTTGATGTCCTATGGTTCTAAATGTTATTACTGATGTTCTGAGTCTTCGTTGTTCTTCTTTGGCAGAATGTCACCTGTGACATGTGCCGGCAGACAGGTCCTCTGAAGGGATGAGTCAGCTGAACCCGTTTAATTAATTCTTCTTCACGTGTCTCCCACTTATCTCACTTGAATTAACCTCTGGGTCTGTTTGTTGTGAGAAGCTTGAGAGCAGGACTGAGGCAGGATGATTCCTGCCCTTCCTGCCCGAGGCTCCTGTCATCTGCCCAGGTGACATTGCTGGGTGTGGAGGGCAGGTTTGGGGGCAGGAGCAGGGGCCAAGCCTGAGGATTGTCAGGGCAGGAGCCTCTAGAGCTGCCTCCTGGGAATGGAAAGTGAGACCCCAAGTCCTCTAAAGGCACAATTCCGCCTCCCATCAGGCATCAGGGTCCCTTAGGTGGGTCCATAGCATCAAACTAGCTGTGCTGTCCATTTGGTAGCCAATAGCCACCACTTAAATGATTAAAATTAAATGTAAACTTAGTTCCTCAGTGCCACATGTGGCTACTGGCTACCACAGATAGAGAACATTTGCATCATGACATTGGAATATATTCATCCCGCTCAGGGCATAGAAATTAGGCCAAAGTCTCCCTGCTGTTAGAAAGACCAACAGTGGTGGTAACAAGTCCCAAGGCCACAGGTCAGTGTGCTCTGCGATGCCTGAGCATGTCTTACAACAGCCCGTGCCTTCACTAGGCGCTGCCTGCTGAGGGACCAGGATGTGCCACTGGGGAAGAAGCTGTCTCTACTGACCCATCGGGATGGTCTTGACACCTCAGGCCTCTTCCAATCTTTGGAGCTCTCCATAGGGATGCAAGTGAGAGATGGGCGTGAGAAGGTAACTCTCATTTACTGATCATGTTCTGCATGCCTGTGCTGTGCTAGATGTTTTACACATGTTGTTCATATAATCCTACAACCAGCTTGTGAGGGCAGCGACCTGCCACTCTCCCTAACAACTGCTTGAGGTGAGAGGCTGCGTTAACATTCGCCAAGTTCCTGGAACATCGAAGAACAGACCACCTCAGATGTAGTATTCTATGCAGGAAATGGAGGGGCAGGGTAGCCCGACCTCCTGTCTGCATGATGGGTCTCTTTCTGCTGCACCACTGACTGAGAAGGCTGACCCAGAGGACCCTGAACGTCTTTTGGTCACCCTGTTGCATTCTCCCTCCCTAACAGCCTCTTGACTTCCTGCCACTCATTGTGGGCAGCCTGGACGAGCTACAAACAGTGACCCTCTACCCTGTGCTAACCAGGAGGTGGGCATTATGCCAAGGGGACTCTGTATGTGGGACTCTCAATTCTGAACACAAAGACATGATGATGGGATGTTCTGTTGGCACTCCATACTCCTGGCATCCAGTGCCTGGGAGAGAGGGTCAGTCAGATTCTACTGTCTGGAAACGCAGAGAGGTCCTGTCTGCTGTCATGTTTCCAGTCTGGCTCTCCAGTGACCTTCCAGCTTTTGTAAGCAACTTGATAACCCTTCATCCAACTCCCTTCTTGATAAAGCTGGCCAAAGTTGTTTTCTGTGGCTAGCAATCAAAAAAGGTTGACTGATACTTCTCCATAGAAACACAAAATCACAGCCCTGGAAAGACTGAGAGGAAGAAAGAGATGAAAGAATTCAGAGTGGAAAAGGGACTAGATCTGAGCAGCCATTTTTCCATTTTTTCTATCCCTAGATGATCCCAGATGATTCTTCATGGAGACGTGGGGGAAATTTGAAGAGTGTTGTGACAGATTGACTAATTAGCACTAATTCTTCACCTTCCCTGGATCCACACCCTTTGTCATGTGGTTTTGCTACCACTAGAGGTGAAGTTTATGATTTCTCTACTCCTGGACTTTGGGTTTGACCAGGTGGCTTACATCTCCAAAGAGACATTAGTGAGTGTGACTCAGGCAGAGGCTTTAAATGGCTTGTGCCTGAGGAAAGGTGCTAAAGAGATCTGAAGAATGATAGTTACCCTCTATTTATTTATGTGTCAAGTACTGGTTATTCACTTTGCATATGCTATCTCAAGTCATCATCACCACAGCCTTATGAGATAGTACCATTATTCTCATAGTAGAGGCAAGGGCACTGAGACTGGATGAGTGCTTACTAATGCCCTACAGTTAGCAGGTTTCAGTACTGAGATTCAGACCCAAGTGTATCTATCTTTATAACATGTGCTTTATTTATTTTATTTTAAATTTATCTTTATTGTTGGAAAAAAAAATCTTGTATGTGTGTTTTTCCCATTGACCCACTCCTCCCAGGCCTTCACCACACTATTGTCTGTCTCCATGGGCTATGCATATATGCATACAAGTTCCCAGTTAATCTCCCCACTCACCCACCCCCACCTCCACCTTCCCTCTGTAATTCCTCAGTCTGTTCCATGGTTCTATGTCTCTGATACCTTCTCTCCACCTGCCACTGCTTCCCGGGCTCTGAGGCTTCCCATGGCTCTGACACTGGGTTTAGAGGACTCTGCCAGGATGTCCAAGCATGTTATACAGAATTTTAGGCCCAGAGATTTTATTCCAAGAACCAGAGGTAGACAACACAGATGTTTAGAAATGTGCCCATTTTTCACTGATGTGCAGCCAATTATCTATATACTAGAGGCCCATGCATGTTGGGAGGAGATGGTGGGAGGTTGGCCAGCTGGCCCACCCCAATCTGGGCCTGATCAGGGCTGGGCAGGCTCGGAGGAGAGGCCATGGGCAATTGGCTGGTGGGCCCCACCTCTGATTGGGGTCAGGGGGCCAGTTGTGGGAGGGGCCGGCCATGGAGGTGACTGTGGGCAGTGGTCTGGCCAGCCCTGCCCCTAATGAGGTCGGGGGAGGGGCCTTGGGAGGTTAGCTGGCCAGCCTCACCCCTGATTGGTGTGTGTGTGGGGGGTGGGGCTACCAGGGACAGGGACAGCCAGGGGGAGGGGCTGTAGGCTGATCAGGGGTGGGATCTCCTGATCGGGCTATTTGGCTGGCCACCGTGGGTGTCATAGTGAACGATCATTCCAGTCACTATGGTGTTCCAGTCACTAGCTTTGTATATATTTACTAGTGGCCTGGTGCATGAAATTCATGCATGGGGCGGGGAAGGGGAAGGGAGTCTCTCAGCCCGGCCGGCACCCTCTCCAATTTGGGACTCCTTAGGGGATAACAGGCAGTCAGATATCTCTTTCACAATCCAGAACTGCTGGTTCCTAACTGCTCACCTGCCTGCCTGATTAACCCTAACTTCTTCTGCTTCCCTAACTGCTCCCCTGCTAGCTTGATTGCCCCTAACTACCTCTGCCTCAGCCCCACATTGGGACCCAGGATTTCCTTCTTTAGCTGATCATAGGCACCAGGTATCCTGGCTTCCCTCCCTCTGGTCAGCCATAGGCACCCAGGCCAGCTGCAGCTGCAAGGGACAGTGTGCAGGTGGCTTCACCTGGGCTGCAGCTGCAAATGCTGGTGCCTGGAACTGCAGCGTGGGTAACTCCTCTGTCTCCAGGGCCACAGCCAGCCACAAGTACTGGTGCCAAGGACTGTAGGGTGGGCTGCTTCTCCATCTATCAGCCTGTAGCCAGCCACAGGTGCTGGCGCCTGGACCACAGGAGGGCAGCTTCTCCATCTTCCTTGGGATGCAGTACAGATGACTTTTCCAGGTGGCTGCAGCCTGGAATCATGGGGGCAGGCAACTTCTTCTTCTCCAGGGCTGCAGCCAGCTTCAGGCTCTTGGGCCCAATTTCTTCATCCCCCAGGACATGGGGCAGGCAGACATGAAACTTCTGCTGCTGTCTGCAGCCTGAGATCAGGAGGCAGGTGGCTTCTTTTCTCCGAGGCTGCAGCCAGCCTCAGGCACCAGCGCCCAACTTCTCCGACCCCTACAGGCCCAGAGCGGTGGGGGTGGGTGGGGCTGCAGCCATGTTTTCAGGTTAATTTGCATACTCACTCTGATTAGCTGGTAGCATAGCAGCGTGATGGTAATTTGCATGTTTCTCTTTTATTAGTGTAGAAATTAATAAAATTGTGATATGCTAATTAGACCAGACAGCTGAGTGACCTTCTGGATGTCATTCTGGGCGTCCTTCTGGACGAAGCCACAGGGGCGGGGGCTGAGGCAGAGGCAGTTAGGGGCTATCAGGCAGGCAGGTGAGCAGTTAGGGGTGATCAGGCAGGCATGCAGAGTGGTTAGGGGCAATCAGGCAGGGAGGCAGAGTGGTTAGGGGTGGTCAGACAGGTAGGCAAGTGGTTTATATATCTATAATAATAAAAGCATAATATGCTAATTAGATTGGATAGCTGAACAGCCTTCCAGACATCATTCCAGATGTCCTTCCAAAAGGAGCCATAGGGTCAGGGGCTGAGGCAGAGGCAGCAGTCTGTGGGATTGGACCTAAACTGGTAGTTGGGGATCCCAGTTGAGTGGGTACAGGCCAGGCTGAGGGATTCCCAGCCCACCCTCGTGCACTGATTTTGTGCACTGGGCCTCTGGTATAGATTGAAAAGCTAAGCAACTGTTCGACCGTTTGGTCATTTGACCCATCTCTATGACACACACTGACCACCAGCAGGCAAACGTTCAATGCAGGAGCTGTCCCCTGGTGGTCTGTGTGTTCCCACAGCAGGAGCACCACTCAGCTGACTAGGGCTTATGGTTGGTGAGCGCAGCTGTGGCAGCATGAGCCTCTCCCATGGTCACTCCCTCCAGGTGCTGTATACATTCTACTCTTCCTAATGCCCTGTGCTCCACACTTCCTCTGGCCACAGATCCTTCACACACGCTACTTCTCTTACTAACACACTCTTCTCCATCAACCTTTCACCAGGTTAACTCACTCATCCTTCATATCACTCCTGACTCTCACCTCTCCAAAGCGGCATTCACCTCCCCAGACTGGGTTAGCTTTCCAGACATCTGTGTGGACCTTGCACTGGCTGATGCTTATGCATGTTCTGTGTGGTTGTTGGGTGATCAGGGTCATGAGTTCAGGGACCATGTCATTCATCACTTGCCTTCTGCCTCCAGCCCTCACACAGTGCCAAGCTCAGTAAATAGTTGATGAATGGTTAATAATTAATAAACTACTACTCCCCTCATCTGCCCTCACACCCAGACCTGTTCCTCCTGCAGTCTTTCTCATCTTCATCAATAGAACAGCACTGTTCCAATTCCCAGGCCAAAAATCTTGGAGTCATTCTTGACTGCTATCTTTCTCTCTATCTGGTCTACCAGCATATATTACCTGCCATACCTGTACAATACATTCAGAAGTTATGTACTTCTCACCTCCCCAACTGCTCACCATGGCCCAGGGCAGTGGATGGCAAACTGCAGCTCATGAGCCACATACGGCTCGCGAGCCTCGGTTTGCTGCTCTATTGACTAATGAGTTTGCTGACCACTGACCTAGACTTTCGATTTCAATAATTAGAGGCTGTTGTTGTTCCTTATGATTAAGCCCCTATCCCAGTGGTCGGCAAACTCATTAGTCAACAGAGTGGCAAACCACATGTGGCTCACGAGCCACAGTTTGCCGACCACTGGCCCAGGGTATCATCATCTTATGCTTGGATAGTTGCAATAGCCTCCTAACTACTCTTACGCCTCTGCCACTTCTTCTACAGGGCATCCAGAGTGATCCTGTGTAAGTATCAGATTAAATTTCTCCCTCTTCAGACCCCTCTTCTGGCCCTCACCCCAGAATAAAAGCCAAGTCTTTATCTGGCCTCCTAACCATCCGGGCCCTGATCTCATGTCCCATCACTCCCTGCCTCTCACTTCTAGGCTGGCTGCTGGCCTCCTCCCTGCACCAAAACATTACATGCATGCCATGCCCCAGGGCCTTTGCACTCACTGTTGCATCTCCCTGGACTGCTCTTCCACCAGACAGCTGCTCCACCATCATCTTTGCTTGCTTCAGTTCCTACTCAAAGTTCACTTTCCCTGGTTTGAAATTCAACCCTACCTAATACTACTTCCCCTTCCTACTGTATTGTTTTCTTTTTAGCACTTACCACTGTAATGAACCATATTTTTAATTGTTTATTAACTGTCTCTCTGCTAGAATATGAACTCCACGAGGGCAAGAATTTTGTGTCTTTTCACTGTTGCATTTCCTAAGCCAATACATACTTGGTTCTCAACATTTATATAATAAAAACTCAGTGGTCGTAATGCTGTAACAACCAAAGATGGGTCACCAGGACGTTGTGTGCATGGCAATGTGCGTGCGGGTGGGCAGGGCTGCTAGCACAGCGAGGCATATACAGGTGGGCCGGGACTCCATGGAACGGCGCGGTCTGGGGTCCTGGGTCTCACACGATTTCCCATAGGTCTGGGTCTTGTGCAGTTTTTCACTCTGGGTCACTAGTTTGTTAAATGAATTACTGAACGTCATAGCTCAGCCAGCTTGCAAATGAGGCATTTGATGCTGGACACTAGGGGGCCCTGCCTCCTCATCTGCCTGTTGATTCTTGGGAGGATGAAGCCTTTCCCTAGCTTTTGAGAGGAAGAGGCCTTGCCCTAGCTGTTGAGAGCTATTTCACTTCTGCTACGACTTGCCTCAGGGCCACCCAAGCTGAAGGTGATAGGCCACACACACCACAGCTAGAGCCCCCCTGCTCCCTGGAACTTGCAGTTTCATTCTGCAAACAGAGATCAGATTCAGAGTCAATCCCCTGGGACCTGAAACACTGGTGCACATGTCAATGGTGGTGTCTGAACCTCTCCAGCAAGCAGGTTTGGTGGAGAGAGGGAGGGATAGAGAGGACTTGACTTGAGTTAATTGGGTTAAGAAGGCAGAGTTGGGGTTGGGGAACGCAGACAGACAAGGGAGCAGCTGATGTAAGAGAGATGCATATCCTGAGGCCACAGCTTTGCTGAGGCTTTGCTAAGGCCAGACTCATCCTACAAAATTAGGAAAATGCAGATTAGAAAACATGCCCTAAAGCCGTGGTTGGCAAAATGTGGCTCTCTAGCCACATGCAGCTTTTTGGCCCTTTGAGTGTGGCTCTTCCACAAAATACCACAGCTGGGTGAGTCTATTTTGAAGAAGTGGCATTAGAAGAAGTTTAAGTTTAAAAAATTTGGCTCTCAAAGGAAATTTCAATTGTTGTACTGTTGATATTTGGCTCTGTTGACTAATGAGCTTGCCTACCACTGCCCTAAAGAGAAGTGACTAGGTCTCTGTAGATTGAAATTCAAGGGTGAGGCCAAGTCACAGTATACATGCTACAGGCTGGGAATTGCCTGTGCTTCTTCTTCTTCTTTTTTTAAATTAAATCTTTATTTTTCAGATTATTACATTTGTCTCTCTTTTTTCCCCTCCATAGCTCCCCTCCGCCCGGCTCCCACCCCTCCCTCTACCCTTACTTTCCTTCCCAATTGATGAGTCCATAGGTGTATAATTTTTGTCCAGTCACTCCCTGTACACCCCTCACCCCTTTCCCCCTGAGAATTATCAGTCCACTCCCTTTCTGTGCTTCTGATTCTATTATATTCACCAGTTTATTCTGTTGATCAAATTTTTAATTCACTTAATTTTTAGATTCACTTGTTGATAGATACGTATTTGTTGTTCATAATTTTTTATCTTTTACCTTTTTCTTCTTCCTCTTCTAAAAGAGTACCTTTCAGCATTTCATATAATACTGGTTTGGAGTTGATGAACTCTTTAGCTTTTTCTTATCTGTGAAGCTCTTTATCTGCCCTTCAATTCTGAATGATAGCTTTGCTGGATAGAGTATTCTTGGTTGTAGGTTCTTGCTATTCATCACTTTGAATATTTTTTGCCACTCCCGTCTGGCCTGCATCGTTTCTGTTGAGAAATCAGCTGACAGTCGTATGGGTGCTCCCTTGTAGGTAATGAACTGTTTTACTCTTGCTGCTTTTAATATTCTCTCTTTGTCTTTTGCTCTTGGTATTTTAATGATGGTGTGTCTTGGTGTAGTCCTCTTTGGATTCCTTTTATATGGGGTTCTGTGTGCTTCCTGGACTTGTAAGTCTATTTCTTTTACCAGATGTGGGAAGTTTTCAGTCATTATTTCTTGAAATAGGTTTTCAGTATCTTGCTCTCTCTCTTCTTCTGGCACCCCCACAATTCTGATGTTGGTACGCTTGAAGCTGTCCCAGAGGCTCCTTACATTATCTTCACATTTTTGGATTCTTTTCTCTTCTTGCTTTTCCAGTTGAGTGTTTTCTGATTCTTTATATTTCAAATTTTTGACTTGATTCTTGCCTTTCTCTAGTCTGCTATTAGGTCTCTGTATATTATTTTTGATTTCAGTCAATGTATGTTTAATTTCTATTTGGTCCTTTATCATCTCTAGTTGAATCTTTTGCATCTCTAGTTGGTCCTTTTGCATCTCCTCTTGGGTCTCGCTAACTTTATCCAACTTTTCTAGGATATTCTTGAAAAACCTTATAAGCGTGGTTTTGAACTCTATATCCAGTCATTTGTTTTCCTCCATTTCTTTTGTTTGTGATCTCTTCCCTTGTCTCAGCATTTTCACTATTCTGGGAGATCTTCTGTGTTGGATTCAGCCTTATGATACCAGACTTGAAAAACCTCAAAAGCCTCTCTGTTGAGCTTGGGATGGGTGGAGTCTCAGGGCTTAAGGGACCGCCTTGCCTTCCAGTTGGGCTGCCCGCCACGGCCCCTGAATCTCACATGACTGGGTAATCCCTGTGTGCTCGAGCTGTCTCGCAGTACCTCTAAACTGCTGCCCCTCCGGCTCCCCTTTGCTCCGGGACCACACGAGTCTGGGTCCCCAGGGTTTCGCCCAAAACTGGGGTTTAGTGAAGTTAGAAGTGGCACAGTTGGGAGGGTCTGTCTCCCGCCCACTCATGAAAGCCAGCAGCACAATCAGCAGTCGGTCCTCTGCGGCTCAGTGCTGTGCAAGCCACCAGACTTCTGATCTTTTGCGACTCCCCTAAATTTCCTTGCACTTCTCCCTTTTCACAGTCCAAACTGCCCCCGTATGAGTTTCAGCTGGATCTGGGGTTTAGTGTCGTAGGGTAAGGAGTTCAATGCCTTTGAGAGTCTCCGTCTCCCTCCCGCCAGAAAAAGCCAGCCAGGTTGTCCAGGCACCCACTCTCTACACGCGCACGTCTCTGTACCTCGGCTTTTTACAGCTCTTCTGGGTCTCTGTGAGACCCTCTCTTTCCTTCTAGTTGTAGAATTTCCACTCTGCCAGCTTTTCTGTGGTTCTGGATGATGTCGGTTCTGTCTTTTAGTTGTAGTTTTGAAATTGTTGTGCGAGACAGCAGTGTAGGTGTTTACCTATGCTGCCATCTTGGATTTTCTCTTTCCTGTGCTTCTGAAACCATGAAGGAGATGCTGAGGGTGAAGGGCTGATATGATGGGTGGTGACAGCAAACCCACTTCACAGCAGGGGGTGTGAACCCTTCTTAGTGATCCCTGCTCATTGCTCCCTGCTCAATGAAAGAGCTACAGTTCAAGGCCCAGCTCTCAGGCATACAGTTTCCATGACTCAAGTCACAGGCCGGGTGACAAAAGGGCTCCAGGGCATTGAACCACTGCTTCCTTGTCCCTGGATTGCCTGTGACACACCCTACCGGATGGGCATGTGGGGCTTCAATCTTTCTCTGCTTTGGATTTGGGGGCTCTTTGCCATGCTGATACATGGAAACCTAAACTCTGACACCTGAATCCTCTACTTCATCCTGCTCTCTGACATTCAAGGACCCAGGCCCTTGACTGAATCATAGAGAGCACCATGTATTTCTCAGAGGCCTGTGATTTGCCCTTTAGTCATATAATCGAGGAAACTGTGGTCAGGGAAGAGGCGTTGAAAGGCAAGCAGGATAAAGCAAGGCCTGAGCTTTCTGCCCAGTGGGAACTGGGCTCTAGAAGATGGCAGGATTCACAGGGCCCATGGTGCGTGCTCTCCTCACTCCTGGAGAACCTGACAGCACTGTAATGGGTGGTGGGTAGACTGTGGGTTAGCAGCCAGATGCCCCATGGCCTCACCGTGGGACGTGCAGCCGAGAGAGCCCAACTCCCTCCAGGCCTGTCTGTAGGAGAAGAAGAGAAGAGAATGGAATCCATGTACCCAGATCCAGCTCAGGGCCTGGGTTCCCAGATAGGTGTGTTTCCGACATAGCTTGAGTGACCCCAGGGCAAATTTTTTCTGAGTCTCATCTTCTCCATCCTTAAGGAACGGCAGATTATAAGCCCATGAGCCCATTTGGTCTCATGGACTTATTTGGTTTGGCCTGTAAAGAACTTTTAAGATATGAAAATTGCACCTACAAATCCGGATTTTTTCCCTCTTTTTTTGAAAATCTAAATACCCAAAGCAGCATATCTGACTTTTGCATGGCGGTCATTGGCCGCATCTGAATAGCATCTGCCTGCTTTGAATGAGATCCCAACTCTAGCCCCCAGCAGGGTTCCCTGCCCACGGTCCATGCGACTTACAGCCAGGCTGGTTCAGATGTGCCTGGAACCAAATCCTAACCCTGTACCTATGTGCTGTATGCCTTACGCAGATCATTCTGTCTCCGATTCTCAGACTCCTCATCTAGAAAAGGGGAGCAATAACAGCACCTGTTTCCTAGGGGTGCCGTGAGGATTGGTGGGTTCTGTAGTGAAGATTGGGGCAGGTGATGAGCATGTGAAGTGCTCCTGCTACTATTAACAATTGTTCCTCCTGGGTCCCGCCCCTCCCCTACTTCCTCCCACTCCATATACAATATCTACTGCTCCCTCATTTATTATACTAAGTTGCTAACTCAGCAGACCCACGGCCCCCGCCACCCCCACCCCCGCCCCGCCCAGAAGGTGGTGAGGAGCTTTGTAGATCACATTTTATGTATTTGATGTGATATGTATACATGTGCATTGGTCAGGGCACATGCCCAGGTTATGGGCTTGATCCCCAGTGTGGGATGTACAGGAGGCAGCCAATCAATGATTTTCTCCCACCATTGATGTTTCTAACTCTCTTTCCCTCTCTCTTCCTCTCTGAAATCAATAAAAAAAAAATGTTAAAAAAAAAGAAGTCACCGATTTTCAACTCTAATTTCAGACCCTTTAGCAATTGTAGGAAATGGTATTTTATATAATACTAGAAGCCTGTTGCATAAAAATTCATGCACTGGAAGGGGGGGACCCTCAGCTGGGCCTGCTTCCTCTCACAGTCCAGGAGCCCTCAGGGATGGGAGGCAACCCAGCAATCAGGGGAAGGTGATGCCCTATCACACCTCTGTTGCTGCCACTGCCAGCAGCAAAAACCTTTGCCAACCTTTGTACCTGAGCCTTGGGTGGCTCTGTGATGCGGGGTAGCCACCATCCAAGGCTTGCCTGCACCTCAGGCAGGCTCTAAGCAGCTGGGGAGCTGAGGGGATTAGAGGACTCCAGAGGCAGGCACTCTGGTGGGGCTGAAGGGACCGGGCACTGCCATTTTTGAAGGCATGGCAGTCAATTAGCATATTTCTCCTTATTGGTGGTGCCACCATCTTTGTGAGGATGTGTAGGTCAATTAGTATATTCCCTTTTTATTAGATAGGATACTTATATATGTAATACATATACCTTTTAATGAATACAAAGATACAAAGGTGTACTGGTTAATAATGGTGGATTCTGTAATGAAAGAAAACAGTGTGTTGTGGTGTGTCATCATGAAGCAAAATTACTTTGGCGTGTGTTCTGGAACATTCCGGTCATTTCACGATCAAAGCTTGGTTCAAATTGATTATTTATTGTCAGTAGTGATCAGTATTAATAGTTTCACCTTCCTGATCCCACCAAATGCAGAGCATTGTCTTCTTTCCGAGCGATTTGGCTTTGCAGTCAATGTTAATGGTGTACCTGGATCAATCCATGATTTTGTGCATTTGGGATTCTCAAAATAAATTCACTTTTCATTGCCAATCACAATTTGATGCAAAAAAGACTTTCTTTTGTGTCATTGAAGCAACATTTACTGATGACTTCAGTTTTCCATTTGTCTTTTGTTCAGTTGATGTGACACCCATTTTCCTTCCTTTAAAATCTTTCCCATTGCTTGTAAACAACTGAAAATTGTTTGCTGAGCAATGTTTAATCTTTCTCCAAGTTGTTTTTGAGTTTGACACCCATCTTCATCCAATAATGCTTGTAATTGTTGGTCTTCAAACTTTTTCGGTTGACCTGGACATTCTTTGTCTTTCACATCAAAATCATCACTTTTAAAGCATTTAAACCAGCCTTCACAAGTATCTTGAGATGGAGCATGTTCACCATAAGCTTTCTGAAGTACAGTGGTACCTCGAGATACCTTGAGGAGTGGAAACTATGAGACGCTTGAGTTGTGGTAAACTGGTGGGTCATGTGCAGCCGGCTGATCTGAGCGATTACTCCTATCTCAAATGTTGCTCGTATTTCAAAGCAAAAATCGCTTACTCGACGGCTCATATCTCAAAAATCTCGTATGTTAGGGCACTTGTATCTCGAGGTACCACTGTATATAATAAATTTTTCTTCAAAATAAAGTAATGAGTTAAAACTTCCTGCAAATGCTCTTTTTTGGCACGAAATTTGACATTTTTAAGTGTAAAAATATCTATGATGTTAATACCTTCAGCAAATTTGACACAGGAAGTTTTGAAGCTTGCTGTCAATACAACAAAATAGCATATATATCAAATTGCATATATATCAACATATTTGTAACTCCATCTATTGAAAAAAATTCACATAACTGGCGTATATGCATATATACATATACATCTATGTAACAAAGTATTTAGAAGAACCTCTGATGTTCCCTGTGCAAGAAGCATCGGCTGAAGTAGTAGTTGTAACCATTTTTTCCTCTCAGGCCTCCTGGGGTCCAGTTACTGAGTGAGTGATTCCTTAATACATGGAGCACTGGCTTAATCACAGCCCCAAACGCAGAGCTGAGCATGTAGGAACAGTTCATAGCTGAGTTAGGCAAACTTTCCTACTGCACTCTCAGGGCTGAACTTTTCCTACTGCACTACCAGGCTTAAGAGGGGAGTAGAGTGTAAGGGTAGGAAATCACGCTGGTCCTTCACTGAGGACAGCTGTAAAGCAAATGTGGGGAGTGACCAGTCAGAAGGCCAGGACAGGAGCAGGCCCTGGACACACCCCCAGCTGGACTCGCTCAATGAGAAGATTCTTCCCATCTAACAGTCCACCCCTCAGCCCTAAGGGCTTACTGTGTCTGTAGGGGCAGGGAAAGATGCTGAGGAGAGAATGCTCAGGCCTCCCTGGGGCCAGTTACTGCAGTTATTCCTTCAATGACATGGATTGAGCTTGTCCGTAGCACAGGTGGGTAGCATGTCCTGCCTCAAGGGGAGGGGAGGGGAACTATGACCTGCAGGCCTTATTCTACCCCTGCCTGTTTTTGTAAATCAAATTTTACTGGGCTACAGCCACACCCACTTGTTTCCATATGGTGTAGGGCATCTTTGTGCTTCCACTGGCTGAGCTGGATAGAGAGTGACAGAGAAAGTGTGAACTACAGAGCTGAAAATATTTACCAACTGGCCCTGTATAGGAAAAGGTGGCAGACCCCACAGTCTAGGCAATCGATGTGTAAACAGAAATTTGTCAAATGAAGAGGAACTAACACAGGATATTTGGGTAAGCAGAATTATGTTTCCAGGTAAGTGTAATCCTTGGGCAGTTAGAGCAAGTCAAGCCTTGTTGACTGATCATATTCCAAATTACCCAGAACCCTGGTCAGTATTTGGGTTTTACCAGACAGTGACGAAAGGCAGCCAACAATTCGATGTCTATCAAAAGATAATTTCCAAAGACCATGAGCCAAGTTGAATTCGGTCACTGAGTTAAATTCTTATTCAGGACCTCCTGTGCCTTCTGCACTGGGCCACGCCTTCTGGAGCTGGGCCTCACAGGGATTTAGGCAGAAATGTGACCTTTCAGCCTTGAGGAGTTTTGAGGTTGTGAGTAGAGAACTCAGAAGATGTGCCGGACGTAGGAGGGAAAGCACTGGTGATAGGGGTGTGGAGACAGACCCCTGAAAGCCCAGGGACCTCCTAGGGGACAGGCCAGTGCCAGGCCCGCAGGAAAAATCTACCTAGTGCCAGCCTGATGAGCCACGGGGAGCAGACCTGCAGGTGAGCAACTGTAGCCTGAGGGTATGTGTGTTGGGTTGGGTTTGGCTTTCAATTTAGTTTAGACACCTTATAATTAAGGTTTGCCAGTTTGCATTTTATACTTGTGAAAACAAGGCTATCCTTGCAGCGAGGGCCTGCCCTCCAGTACTTTCTGGGAGCCAGGTAACCCAGATCTGCAGGCCCATGCTCCAAAAGAATAACAATGATGGTTCCTGCTCTCTTATCGACATAATCTTGGTGTATTTGGGTTTCACGTTTTCTTTCAAATGGGAGATGCAAGTTAGGCTCTGTGCTAACAAAACACTTTCTTCATCCTACACGGAATCCCTCAGCAAATCTTCAAATATCTTTGCATATCTCAAAGATATTAAAACATTTAACTTTTTTTTTTCATTTAGACCTTTGAAGAGTGCTGTGACTAGAATAATTTCAGAGTAAACCTGTCAACTGTATAAAAAATTAAGGAAACCACCTGTCACCCTGGTAGCTGGGCTGATAACTAATTACTTATGGATTTTAAGTCAAATTTGAGAAAGATAAATATTTAAATAATATGTATAATCATTTGGAAATACCACTAAGTTTTCTGTAATGATTGCTTTGAAAAAATCATTGCATTCCATCATCTCTGATGGGAAGGGAGGTAGTGGAACTACAGGGAAATGCTGGATTGTTCTTGAATATTGGGGGTGAGGGGGTGAGAGGAGAGGTAGGAATATCTGTTTTAATGAAGATATTAAAGTGTAATGTGATGCTTGGAAATGCTGAGTTCTGATTGGACAGGCCAGATTTATCACAGAGTCTCAGCTTCATCAATTGCCTATAGCTTTCTCATTCATTGTTTCAGCTCTGATCTGGCCAGGATATCTCACAGCATACCCCAAAAGTGACTAAGGTAGGGAGATAAAAGAGAGGGGAGGGTCTGACCTTTCTCTCCCTGTAGCCTGTTGGAATTTACAAATTCTCTTTGTTCCCTTTCTCTATCCCTGCCTTTCCCAATTTCTAGACCTTTTCTTCTCCCTTTTATTTATTTTTTTATCTTGATATTCATATTCTCTCTCCCCCTTCTCCCTCCCTCCTCTCTCTCTCTCTCTCTCTCTATATATATATATATATATATATCACTCCCATTTGAAATTAAGTCACAGACATCAATGCATTTCAGCCCCAATCCTTAATCATGCATCTATAGGAATAAGAATATAGCCACACACAGCTCACACCTAAGAAAATTAACACTGATTCGATAATATCATCTACATTTTCTCTATTGTCCCCAAAGTGTCCTTTGTAGCTTTCTTTTTCCTCCAACCATCCAAGACCTGACTTAAGGTTTACTCGTGACCTTCGGCTGTTAGGTCCATTTGGTGTCATAGTCTAGAACAGCTCTTCCACCATGCTATATCTTTTGACATTGATATCTAAAGATTTCAAGCCAGTTGTCCTATAAAATTTCTCACAGTTTGAATTGGTCTCATCATTTCCTCATGACTAGATTCTGGTTAAGCATTTTGCCAACAATATTATGTAGTAACTATATTTTGCCATCAATATTATGTAGTAACGGTTGGTGTTTCTTACTGGGTTTGTGTTTGTTTAATTTTTCCATTACCATTTTATCCTCCTATATCCACCTCCACCTCTACCCATACCGCACAACCCCAGAATCACCACACTTTTGTTCATGTCCATAAGTTCTTCCACTTTTTTTCTTTTTTCTCAATTCCTCCACCCTCTTGACATCCACCCTGGCAAATATCAACCTGCTCTCTCTATCTATGAGTCTGTCTCTATTTTGCTTGGTAGTTTATTTTGTTCATTAGATTCCACATATGATTGAAATCATGGTACTTATATTTCTCTGACTGGCTTATTTCACTTAACATAATGCTCTCCAGGTCCATCCATACTGTTGCAAAGAATAAAATTTTCTTTTTTTCAGCCAAGTAGTATTTCATTGTGTAAATGTACCACAGCTTTTTTATTTACTCATCTACTGATGGATACTTGGGCTGCTTCCAAATATTGGCTATCCTATATAATAAAAGGCTAACATGCAAATAGACTGAATGGTGGAACAACTGAACAACTGGGGGTGTGCGTAGAACATGGCAGGCATCGGCCATGGTGGGGAGCAGGTGAGCAGAGGTGCCAGACCAAGGTGGGGTGCCAGTTGCTGTCATGGGGGAGCTTCTGCTGGTTACTGAAAATTCTTTGTTCCCACATGCCACTCACACCTGCTGCCAGCACTTGCACCCACTGCTGGCATCATAGCCACACTCGCACCCACTATCAGTGCTGGACCTGATTGCTTGGCGCCATCAGTGAATGTGAGCTGTGGTTGCTGCCCCAATCGCCCCTCAGGGCAGTCTCACCTGGCGCTCACACTCACTGCCAGCGCCAGACCCACTCACACCCACAGCCAGCATCAGAGCCACTGCTCACAACTACTGCTGGTGCCCAGCACCAGTCCTAATGGCTCAGCACTGTCAATGGGTGTGAGTAGCAGCTGTCAACCCCAATCGCCCCTTAGGGTTTTTTTTCTTCCCCCTGCTCCTGAGGGGCAATCGGAGCAGCAGCCCCCATTCATACCCACAGATGGCACCAGCATTCACTCCCGCTGCTGGCACCAGCCCCAATCATACCTCGCCATCAGCAGGTACAAGTGATGCTGGCTCCATCAGCATGTGGGAGTGGTAGCAGCAGGAACAGGGCTGCTGGCAGAGAGAGGAGCAGCAGCTGCAGCAGGAGGGGCCAGGCAGGGGCACAGAGGATGGGCCGAGACCCATTCCTGTGCCTACTCACTGCAGCCTCGTGGCCCACAGGTCCTTTCAAGGTGCACAAATTTGTGCACTGAGCCCCTAGTTGTAAATAATACTACAATGAACATATGGATGCATATATTATTTCAAATTAGTGTTTTGGGTGTCTTTGGATAAAGTTTCAGAAGTAGAATTGCTGGGTCATAAGGTAACTCCATTTTTAATTTTTTGAGGTTATTCCATACTGTTTTTCACAGTGGCTGCACCAATCTGCATTCCCACCAAGTGTGCATGAGGGCTCCCTTTTCTTCACATTCTCTCCATTGTTGATTTATTGATGATAGCCATTCTGTCAGGTGTGAGGTGATAGTTCATTGTGGTTCTAATTTGCATTTCTCTGATGATTAGTGACATTGAGCATCTTTTTATATGTCTATTGGCCATCTGTATATCCTCTTTATAGAAGTGTCTATTCAGGTCTTGTGCCCATTTTTTAAAAAAATTAATTGGATTGCTTGTTTTTTTTGTGTTGAGTATTATAAGTTATTTATAAATTTTGAATATTAGCCCATTATCAAAGGTATCAGCAAATATGTTCTCCCATTAAGTTGATTGTCTTTTAATTTTGTTGATGGTTTCCTTTGCTGTGTCAAACTTTTTAGTTTGATATAATCCCATTTGTTTATTTTTCTTTCTATTGTTTCCCTTGCCCCAGGGGATGTGCCAGAAAAAAATATTGCTATAAGAAACATCCAATTTTTATTGCCAATATTTTCTTCTAGGATTTTCATGGTTTTGAGTTGTACATTTAAGTCCTTAATTCATTTTAAGTTTATTCTTGTGTATGGTGTAAGAAGGTGGTCTAGTTTCATTTTTTGCATATATCTGTCCAGTTTTTCCAATACCATTTATTGAATAGGCTATATTTACCCCATTGTATATTCTTACTTACTTTGTCAAATATTAATTGACCATAAAGGCATGGATTTACTTGTGGGCTCTCTATTCTACCCCATTGATCTATGTGTCTGTTTTTATGCCAATACCATGCTGTTTTGATTACTATAGCCTTGTACTATAGTTTGATGTTTTATTTTTTTAATCTTTATTGTTGAAAGTATTACATATGTCCCCCCTTTTCTGCCATTGACCTCTTAATATTTGATGTTGATTCCTCCAACTTTGTTCTTCTTTCTCAAGATCACTATTGTTATTTGGGATCTTTTGTGGTTCCATGTAAATTTTTGGAATATTTGTTCTACTTCTGTGAAATACCCCATTGATATCTTGATAGGAATTGTGTTGAAACTATAGATTTCTTTGGGAAGTATGGACATTTTAATAATGTTAATCCTTCCAATCCATGAACATGGTATATGCTTCCACTTATTTGTATCTTCTTCAATTTATTTCTTCAGTGTCTTATAATTTTTTGAGTATAGGTCATTTATATCCTTGGTTAAATTTACTCCTAGGTATTTTATTCTTTTGGAAGCAACTGTGAATGGGATTGTTTTCTTAGTTTTCCTTTCTGATAGCTCATTATTAGTGTATAAAAATGCAACTGATTTCTGGATATTAATTTGTATCCTAATACTTTACTGAATTCATTTATCAGTTCTAGTAGTTTTATGGTGGAATATTTAAGGTTCTCTATATACAGTATCATGTCATTTGCAAATAATGACAGTTTTACTTTTTTCTTTACAACTTAGATGCCTTTTATTTCTTCTTCATGTCTGATTGTCCTCAGGTTTGATTGCTTGGTTAGGGTAGAGCTGCCATTGAAATTATTCACTTTCCCCTTGTTAATTGTAAATAAACTGTGTGTGATGGGGGTGGGGTGGCCATTTAAATCCAGGTGGATATCTTGTTCTCTAATGACCTTTTATCAAGTTCTTTTATCTTCTTGGTTATATTCACCGGAATCAATTATTACACTACTGGTTATAAAATGGTGGCTTCCTAATTCTATTTTTCCTTCCATATTTATTAGCTAGCATTCTCCCAGAATAAAAGGAACTGTTCACCCTTTCACCTGCTCTCTCACATCTTTTCAGTATGTTAATATTCATTGCTGACATTATCTTTTTGACAGTCAAGTTGTCACAGGCTGGTGCATTAAAGCTCTCCCAGCTGGATCCTCAGTCCTTTATCCACAATCAAATCCATCTTTAAGCTCTCCCTTGTTTTAATGGCAACGTAAAATATTCTAGGCAGCCCTGTGCTTTCATTTCTTCATGTACTTTTAGAGAGAAATGATATTTAGAAACAAAGATGTGGTCACTCGATGTATTCATGGCTTCCAGGGAGTCACTGCTTATTGCTGTATTGCTTTAGGCCCATTCAGTGGACAGAACTAGATACACACACATACACACACACACACACACACACACACACACACAACCAAATTTCCCCCTTAGAAACATTACATTTATTAAAAAGACAGAAGATCAGTACCTCTGTCTCTGTATTCTTTATCTGGGTAGGGAGATGTCTTTACAATTGCTAACTGGCTTATTTATTCAGATATTCTTTTAAAAGATAATTCTAAAAAAAGAAAGAAAAAGATAATTCTCAAACTTTTCCCACGACAGCATCTGAGCTAGTCTCTGGGGAACCTATGGTCACCAGTTAAAATACAAGACCCCAGTTAAATTGGGCTTTCACACAAACAATAAATAATCTTATATCTATGTCCCCTGGAGATATACTTATGTAAAAAATATATTTATTGTGTGTCCTGTGTTTTTATTTGCTAATTCTGTTAACCCTGTGATCCAAAGACCAATAAATCACCACCCCTGTCCCAAGGTGCTCACAGCTGAAGGAGACAAGTTAGGAATAACTAAGAGTAACAAAATATGTCAGGTGCAGTGCTAAAAATTTGTTTAGGACATAGTGGCTGCACATGGGGTGAGAGAGATGGTTCAGAAAAGGCTGAGTTTTGAGAGGCCACTCACAACTCCCCTCTTCCACAGTGAACACAGATAGGTGATGGGTTTACAGTTTCTGCAACCCAAGATAAGGGATGAGGGAGGAGAGAGAAAAGCAGGAGGCCATGGTGGGACTGTCGTAAGCCATACCGTGGAGTTTGTAGGCCAATGAACTCTGAATATTTTTTGTTGCCCATTTCCTCCCAAAATAGTTTTGCCCCAAAAGTTTTGCACATCCTCAGGACCACTGCATCCCACTTGGGAGACTCTGGTTTTAAACTCTGGGAAACTTAGTTCCCTATGGAGAAAGAGATGGATTAAAGGAGAATTGACAAAGAAAAAAATGCTGTGTTTGACTCACTGTTAATGTGACATGATATCCCTGGAGGAATTGTCACTTCCCCATTGGCCCTTAGACCCTTAGGCCTATAAACAGCATTTCCAAGAGCACTCAGGGCTCTGTGTGCAACTCCTCAATAGGCAGCCACTTCGCTGGGAGGCTCAGCACACACTGCCCGCAGTGCCGGCGTCTGGGGACTCAGGCTCTGCCCCGATGCTGCAGGAGCCTCCTCCCTGCTTCATCTTGCCTGGATCAGTCAGTTCTCCACGTTGCAGGGTGATCTTTCTAAGGAAAATCAGATCATGCCAGGTCCCCATTCAAAAAAATCCCAAAGATCTCTATTCCGAACAGAAATAAAATTAGTTCCTTGCTTCTTTATCTTATTTTACCCACTACTCTCCCTCTCCCAGTGGAACTGGCATTCCATCATTCCTCATATATAAGTGCTTTCTCTCCACCTCAGGGCCTTTGCACCTGCTAGGTGTCTGCTGGCATGCTGTTCCCCTGATCCATGAACAGCCTACTCACTCCACACGTTCCATCTCCGTATTCCCCCAGCCTGAACCCACCACTCTCAGCTGCTACATTTGTCTCTCTTGAACTTGACATCAGGTGACATACCACCTATTTTGTTGACTTGTTTGGTTTCTCATTGTTGGTCTCTCCTACCAGCTTGTGAGCTCCTGGTGTCAGGGACTTTCTGGTGCATTCCTGAAGTGTCCCTAGGGCCTGACACTGTCAGTGCTCTGGGAACACGTGTAGAAAGACCAGAGAGATGAAAGAAGGGAGGGAGGGAGAGAAGAAGGGAGTAAAGAGGAAAGAACCTACTTCCCCATCAAATGTGAGGGCAACCACCACCTCCAATAAATAATCAACAGGGGCTGGTGCCGACAGACCCTAGAGGAGCCAGGTGTCGCCCTCACCTCCTTTTGGGAGATGTAAGCATAATGCTGGGGCTGAGCTCTGGGCTCCCATCCCAGCTTTCTTCCCTGCTCACCATCACTGCCCAAAGTTCTCTGCACTTTGACCTCTGACCCCATCCTCGCCCATAGATATTTCCAGACCTCCAAACCAAAAAGGGAAAGCAGTGAGCACAGAAGGAGGATGCTTTCAATTTGGAGATGACCAATCTTTGTCTAGTTTTAGGATCGACTCTTAAGTAAGATCTTGACTTTGGGGGATCCTGCCAGTCTTCTCTGGGTGTGAACTAAGTGTGCATGGACATGATTCTTAACTGCTTGCTCTGAGCCTTTGTTTCTGCACCTGCCGCCGAAGCTGGAAAAGCCTGCCTTGCAGAGGACTTGTGCGGAGGGCGGAGGACCCGCGTGAAGTAGTTAGCAGGTGTCAGGCCCAGGAGACACAGGGCAGGCTCCACAAGCAGCCACTGTTTATTATTACTGTTACCACTGCTGTTGTTTTTATTGAGGGGTTGTGTACCATTTGATGGATTCTTACCTATGTAAACCACCTACATCCAGGCATAACTATGCCACCCTTCACACACAAGAGGTAACTCCTGTCCTCACCTCTAGCACTTAGATGAGTTCGCCTCTCTTGAACTTTTATCTATGGAATCACACAGTAGGTGTTCTTCTGTGTCTGGCTTCTGCTCAGATTGGGTCTGCGAGATTCCCCGCTGGACAGTATGCAGGTTATTACGTTGCTTTGACTTTTCTTGCCCTGCTCTACTGCCCTCTGCCCCTATCTGGGTTGTCCCCATTAGTGCCTGGCTGTCCTCAGAGAAAGGAGCCCCTGATTCTCCACCTGGGGCTCCAGGTTTTGAATTTACCTTGTTTAGATTCCTTTGATAATTTCTTCTGATTGTTTAAAACATGCCTTTTACACCAAAAGCAGCATCTCTCACAGAGCCAACCAAGTCATAGATGAGATGATTAGCAAGCAACATGGGAAGGACATAAGGAAGCCCCTAATGCCTGGTCCCAGGAGCCTTCGAGTCAAAGAGAAGGGAGCCCTGTAGGGAAGAGCCCAGTGCAGGTGAATCCGACAGCTTGATATGATGAGGACGGCACGGAGGAATGATGGGCTGTGGTGGGGTGGGCATAAGGAAGACAAGAATTAATGAGAAATAGGAAGTAATTTAGCAGGACAGCAAGCCCCTCGAGACGAATTCCTTCTCCAAATGTCTTGTTTGTCCAAAGGAGGTGAGGAAAGTCTATGGCAGCAAGGCTGACCTCGGAAATTTCATTTCTCTGATACTATTCAGATTCCCCATGTGATCGATAAAAGTACAATTAGCACACCAGCCATACCGGGTCACAGCAGATGTTTCTAACCTTTAGGTGGTGGTCACATGCATGTTAAGGGTCTGCCTGCTGGGTGCCACCTCTCACATAAGTCATCGCCACATTTGACATCTGATGCTATAATTTTAACATACTTTTAAAAATTCAGATAAAGATTATTTCAACTTTTTTAAAGCTGGGAGCCAGGTGTAATTGCCTTGCATTAGACTTTAGGTCTAAATCATTCTGCCAACTCGTCCTGTAGTTATTAAGGACTTTATCATTGGAATGTGCACTGCATCACTGAAGGGTAGCATGCCCCAGGGTACTGGAAGGAAATTTTGAATGCTACTACGATAAGGAATGATAAGTAATATAGAAATGAGGAAGTCTTGGTTTAGTAAATTCTTTAATCAACTAATTAACCAATCTATTAACAAATCTGTATGGGTGCCCACTGTCTGTCTAGGCTATTTTGCCCCCTGCACCAAACAACTTTCAATCTAAAGGGGATAAGACAATAAACCATCTTGGAAATTGTTGTATTTTGGTGCTTGAAACTAGATATACAGTAGTGCTCAATAACTGTCTGCTGAATAAATATAGAGTAGAACAATAGTGGCACAGGACTAGCTGAGCCTACTGCAGGAGATGGTCTCAGGGTCCTGAGGCATCTCCTGTTAGCTTCCCTCCCTGGGGCTGCAGCTGTGGGGGCATCATAGGTAGATGTCACAGGTGGGGGCATCACAGGTGAGCCCGCTCAGCTGACCAGCTCAGGCTGCTGGAAGCAGGAACAGCTGTGCTTGCCCTTCTCCTGCCTCAGGGCCTACTCTGATGGGGACTCAGTCAGAAATAAGCACAGCCCAGAAATGCAGGTGTTTAAAGCTCCCATCCATGGAGCCAGGAGCAAGTGGACAAATGCCCCAATTTCCACTCTCAGTGGACAGCTCTGAGCGGTGCTTTATACAGTTCATAGAGGTCCAAGCCCACCAAGCCCTTGTGCCTCACTTACTCACCTTTCTGTGGACACTTTCTCCACTCCATCAACCAATTCCCTTACTCCTGTTTCCTCTCAGGTCACCTCCTGCACCCAAGTCTTGTCTTAGGATGTTATTTTTGAACAACCAATCTAGACACCTAAGAAAGCAAATTTCCATGAACAATTCAAAAGTGTGCCCTTGTAATGCACATCTCCAATATTGCAGCTCTCTGAGCAGCGAGCCAGCAGGGTCTAGGATGGTCAGGCTCCTTCACGGAGAGACAGGTGCTTGCCTAGATCTGATGTGTGGGGAGTACTGGGCAGGCAAGAGGAGCGTGATTTCAGAGGAGAGGATCTTGAGTGAAGTTGTAGAGATAGGAATGAGTGTGGCCTCTGCATAGGACTCTGAGGAGTCCACATGTGCTAGAGTGGAGGCCAGTATAATGCAGGTGGGGGGTGAGGTTAGATGGAGGCGCAAGACCCCACCATAGAGAGCTGTGGATTTTACTCCCAAATTA
The DNA here is from genome assembly GCA_011751065.1 of Lasiurus cinereus. Classification (NCBI taxonomy): domain Eukaryota; kingdom Metazoa; phylum Chordata; class Mammalia; order Chiroptera; family Vespertilionidae; genus Lasiurus; species Lasiurus cinereus. The sequence continues at coordinate 58,701,341 of JAAGEH010000393.1, forward strand.
AGAGCTGACCAAGTCCATGAGGAAGACACACATGTGTACATTTAATTTAGTCTCCCTTCTCTGGACATAAACTCAAGATAACCACCACCACCATGCTCAGCTCATAGGCCTAAGGACAGTCCTTTATTTTTTTTATTCTTATTTTTTAATATATTTATTTATTTATTTATTTATTTTAATTAAATCTTTATTATTCAGATTATTACATTTGTCTCTCTTTTTTCCCCTCCATAGCTCCCATCCACCCGGCTCCCATCCTTCCCTCTACCCTTACCACCCTTTCATTGACCTCATCCATAGGTGTATGATTTTTGTCCAGTCTCTCCCTGTACACCCCTCACCCCTTTCCCCCTGAGAATTATCAGTCCACTCCCTTTCTGTGCTTCTGATTCTATTATATTCACCAGTTTATTCTGTTGATCAAATTTTTAATTCACTTAATTTTTAGATTCACTTGTTGATAGATACGTATTTTTTTAATTAATTTTTATACATATCTTCACATTGCCCCCCCTCCCTCCCAGGCATACCCCAACCCCCCAGTGTCTATGTTCATTGGTTATGATTATATGCATAGATACAAGTCCTTTGATTGATCTCTTATCTACCTCACCTAACTTTAATCTTCCTGCTGTAATTTCACAGTCTGTTTGAAGCTTTACTGTCTCTGTATCTATCCTTTTGTTCATCAGTTTATAATGTTCTTTATTATCCCCCAATGAGTGCGATCATGTGATGCTTCTCCTTCATTGACTGGCTTATTTCACTAAGCATAAGGCTCTCCAGTTCCAACCAGGTTGCTGCAAATGGTAAGAATTCCTTCTTTTTAATGGCAGCATAGAAATCCATTGTGTAGATGTACCACAGTTTTCTGATCCACTCATCTGCTGACGGGCACCTAGGCTGTTTCCAAATTGTGGCTATTGTAAATTGTGCTGCTATGAACATAGGGGTGCATAAATCCTTTCTGATTGGTGTTTGTAATTTCTTAGGATAAATTCCTAAGAGTGGTATTACAGGGTCAAATGGGAGATCCATTTTTAGTTTTTTGAGGAAACTCCATACTGTTCTCCACAGTAGCTGCACCAGTCTGCATTCCCACCAACAGTGCACGAGGGTTCCTTTTTCTCCGCATCCTCGCCAACACTTGTCATTTGTTGATTTGTTGATGATTGCCATTCTGACAGGTGTAAGATGGTATCGCATTGTCGTTTTGATTTGCATCTCTCGGATGATTAATGACTTTGAACATGTTTTCATGTGTCTCTTGGCTTTCCTTCTGTCGTCTTTTGAAAAGATTCTATTTAGGTCCGTTGCCCATTTTTTTATTGGATCCTTCATCTTCCTTTTATTAAGTTGTATAAGTTGGTTGTAGATTTTGGAGATTAAACCTTTATCAGTGATAGCATTTGCAAATATGTTCTCCTATGCATTGATCTTTCTTGTTGTTTTGTTGATGGTTTCTTTTGCTGTGCAAAAGCTTTTTATTTTGATGTAGTCACATTTGTTTATTTTTTCTTTAGCTTCCATTGCCTTTGGAGCAGTATCAGTGAAGAAGTTCTTTTGGCATATATCTGAGATTGTGCTGCCTGTGGATTCCTCTAGTATTTTTATGGTTTCCCTTCTAATGTTTAAGTCCTGTATCCATTTTGAGTTTATTTTTGTATTTGGTGTAAGTTGGTGGTCCAGTTTCAATTTTTTGCATGTATCTGTCCAATTTTCCCAACACCATTTATTGAAGAGGCTATCTTGGTTCCATTGAATGTTCATGCCTCCTTTGTCAAATATTAATTGAGCATAGTGGTTTGGGTGGATATCTGGGTTCTCTATTCTATTCCATTGATCTATATGTCTGTTCTTGTGCCAGTACCAGGCTGTTTTGAGAACAGTTGCTTTGCAGTATAGCTTGAAGTCTGGTATTGAGATCCCACCTACTTTATTCTTCTGTCTCAGAATTGCTGTAGCTATCCCTTGTCTTTTTTTGTTCCAGATGAATCTATGAAGAATTCTTTGTAGGTCTGTGAAATATGTCGTTGGTATTTTAATGGGTAGTGCGTTGAATCTGTAGATTGCTTTGGGTAGTATGGACATTTTAATGATGTTGATTCTCCCAATCCATAAGCATGGTATGCTCTTCCATCTGTTAACATCTTCCTCTATCTCTTTTTTCAGTGTCCTGTAGTTTTCTGTATAAAGGTCTTTTACCTCTGTAGTTAGGTGTATTCCTAGGTATCTTAATTTTTTTGGTGCGATGGTAAATGGGATTGCTTTTTTAGTTTCTCTTTCTATAATTTCATTGTTAGTGTATAGAAATGCCACAGACTTCTTAGCATTAATTTTGTATCCTGCTACATTGCCGAATTCATTAATTAAGTCAATTAGTTTTGGAATGGAATCCTTTGGGTTTTTTATGTACAATATCATGTCGTCTGCAAATAAGGACAGCTTTACTTCTTCTTTTCCAATTTGGATGCCTTTTATTTCTTCTTCTTGTCTAATTGCAATGGCTAATACTTCCAGTACTATGTCGAACAGGAGAGGTGAGAGTGGGCATCCCTGTCTTATTCCTGTTCTTAGGGGAAATGGTTTTAGTTTTTGCCCATTGAGTATGATGTTAGCTGTGGGTTTATCATATATGGCTTTTATGATGTTCTATTCCCACTTTGCTGAGAGTTTTTATCAAGAAAGGATGTTGGATTTTGTCAAATGCTTTTTCTGCATCAATTGATATGACTATGTGATTTTTATCTCTCAATTTGTTTATGTGATGTATCACTTTTATTGATTTGCGGATATTGAACCATCCCTGCATTCCTGGGATGAATCCTGCTTGGTCATGGTGTATGATCTTTCTGATGTACTGCTGGATCCGGTTTGCTAGAATTTTGTTGTGGATTTTGGCATCTATGTTCATGAGAGATATTGGCCTATAATTCTCTTTCATTGTGTTGTCTTTATCTGGTTTTGGTATTAGGGTGATGCTGGCTTCATAGAAGGTGTTTGGTAGTATTCCTTCTTCTTGAATGTTTTTGAATAGTCTGAGGAGGATAGGTTTTAATTCTTCCTTGAATGTTTGGTAAAACTCTCCTGTGTAGCCATCTGGACCCGGGCTTTTATTTGCTGGAAGCTTTTTGATTACTGCTTCAATTTCTTCCATAGTTATTGGACTATTGAGATGTTTGGCTTCCTCCTCATTGAGTTTTGGGAGGTTATATTTTTCTAGGAAAATGTCCATTTCTTTCAGGTTGTCCAATTTGTTGGAATAGAGTTGTTCATAGTATTTTTAAACAATCCTTTGTATTTCCACAGGGTCTGTTGTTATTTCTCCTCTTTCATTTCTGATTTTGTTTATTTGGGTCTTCTCTCTTTGCTTCTTGGTGAGCCTGGCTAGGGGGTCCATCAATCTTGTTTATGCTTTCAAATAACCAGCTCTTTGTTTTGTTGATCTTTTGAATTGTTTCTTTGGTCTCCAAGTTGTTTATCTCCACTCTGATCTTCACTATTTCCTTCCTTCTGAGTACACTGGGCTTTTCTTGTTGCTCACGTTCTAGCTCTTTGAGTTGTAGGTTTAGGTGATTTATTACCATTATTTCCTGTTTTTTGCAGTAGGCTTGTAGGGCTATGAACTTCCCTCTCAAGACTGCTTTCACTGTGTCCCATAAATTTTGTATTGTTGTGTTGTCATTGTCATTTGTTGCCATGATGTTTTTTATTTCTTCATTGATCTCTCTGGTTACCCAGTCATTGTTTAAAAGCATGCTGTTTAGTCTCCATGTGTTTGATTTCTTTCTATTGTTTTTATTATAGTTGATTTCCAGTTTTATGCCACTGTGATCTGAGAAAATGCTTGATATGATTTCTATCTTCTTGAATTTGAAGAGACTTTTCTTATGACCCAACATATGATCTATCTTTGAAAATGACCCATGTGCACTGTAGAAGAATGTATATTCTGTGGCTTTGGGGTCAAATGTTCTGAAGATGTCAATTAATTCCATCTGGTCTAGTGAGTCATTTAGGATTGATGTTTCTTTGCTGATTTTTTGTTTAGAGGATTTGTCCAATGATGACAGTGGGGTATTAAAGTCTCCTACTATGATTGTATTGCTGTCAATCTCTCCCTTAATATCCTCCAAGAGTTTTTTTTATGTATTTTGGTGCTCCTATATTGGGTGCATATATGTTTACCAGAGTTATTTCTTCTTGTTGGATTGTTCCCTTTAGTATTATGAAGTGGCCTTCTTTTTCTCTTGTTATGTCCTTCACTTTGAGATCTAATTTGTCAGATATAAGTATTGCAACCCCAGCTTTTTTTTCATTTCCATTTGCCTGAAGTACCATGTTCCATCCCTTCACCCTCAATCTGTGTGCGTCTCTTTTCCTAAGGTGGGTTTCTTGCAGACAGCAGATATATGGATCATATTTTCTTATCCAATCGGTTACCCTATGTCTTTTGATTGGAGCATTTAATCCGTTTACATTTAAAGTTATTATTGATAAGTACTTATCTGTTGCCATTTTTAGTCCTTACCCCGGAGTTCCTTCTTTGCTTCCTCTTTCTTTTTATTACAGCAGACCTTTTAACATTTCTTGCCTTGCTGGTTTGGTGGTAATATATTCCCTTAGTCCTTTTTTGTCTGTGAAGCTTTTGATTTCACCTTCAATTTTGATTGAGAGTCTTGCAGGGTACAGTATTCTTGGATTCAGACCCTTCCTTTGCATGACTTTGTATATTTCATTCCATTCTCTTCTGGCCTGAAGAGTTTCTGTTGAGAGGTCAGTAGCTAGTCTTATGGGGGTTCCTTTCTAGGTAACTTTCTGTTTCTCTTTGGCTGCTTTTAAGATTCTTACTTTGTCGTCGGTGTTTGCCAATTTAATTATAATGTGCCTCGGTGTCGGTTTGTTGGTGTTCATTTTGCTTGGGACTCTGTGAGCTTCTTGGATTTGTGTGGGTTTTTTCTTCTCTATATTGGGGAAATTTTCTGTCATTATTTCTTCAAACACGTTCTCTAATCCTTGTTCAGTTTCCACTCTTTCTGGAACCCCAATTATGCGGATGTTATTTTGTTTCATGTTATCCCAAAGTTCCCTTAGACTCTCCTCTTGCTTTTTAACTTTTTTTTCTAGAAGCTGCTGTACTTGGGTATTTTTCCCTACCGTGTCTTCTAGCTCACTGATGTGGTCCTCTGCTTCTTCTAGTCTACTTTTGATGCTTTCTATTGAGTTCTTTATAGCAGTGATGTCATTCTTCATTTTTTCTTGTTTATTCTGCACCTCCTCTAGTTTCTTCTGCATTTCTTCTTGTTTATTCTGCACCTCCTCTAGTTTCTTCTGCATTTCTTCTTCATGCTTCTTCACCTCCTCTAGGTTCTTATTCGTTACCCCTTGGCTCTTACTCATATTGTCAAATTTGTCTTCCATTCTTTTCAACCACATTATGATAATTTCTCTGAACTCTTTCTCTGGTAGGCTTATTTGTGGTTCTATTTCGTTTACTTCCTTTTCTGGTGAAACCTGCCTTTCTGTCTTTTGTGGGCTGTTTCTTTTTCTGACCATGGTCTTTCTTCTCTGGGTGTCTGGTTATGTAGTGCTCTCTCCTACGTTGACTAAAAGGCACAAACTACAACACGACCAGGTACAGCACACAAGGCACTGAGTAGAAATGTATTCAAGATGTTAATAATCACAAATAAGGTGACCACCAATGAAGGACAAATTAGGGGTAAATAGAGAAAGAAGAAGAGGAAAATGAGGAAGAAAGAAAAGAAAGAAGTGCCAAAATCAAATTGGGAGAGTGAGAAAAAAAAGATAAATAAATGAACAATAAAATAAAATAAAATAAGAAAATAAAAAGGAGAAAAAGGAGAATGAAAGAGGAAGAGAAAAAAGTCAGAGAGAAAAGAAAGTGTATAAGAGAGAAAAGAGGAACAAAATATAGATGTCAGGAGAGAAGTTCAATAGAACAGTCACTAATCCCAATAAAGGCCAGCAACCAGTACCTAGAGATTGATGCAAATTGCAAATAGCAACTGGTATCGAGGGAGATGAGGGAAAAGAGAGGTAGAAAACAAAGCAAGCAAAAAGCAAAATAAAACAAGTAGAATAAACTAAAACAATCTCTCAAAAAAATTTCAAAAAATCGATATAATCACTTTTCAGGCAAATAGCAACAAAAGGACATAGAGAAGAAACAACTTTTTGGCTAGTGAAGACAAGAGGGGAGAGGTTTGTGTGGACTTGTAGTAGGGGATTTGAAATTAGATATATAAATGGGGTGAAATTTTAACCAGGTAAAGAGAAAAATAGGGAGAATCTAAAGTTGGAAAAGGGAAAGAGAAACAAGACACCAAAATGGGGAAAGTTAGGAGGAAAGTGTTGGCATAAAGGTGGAGTTGAGTTGGAGTAAAATTATGCTAAAGGGAAGATGAAAATAGAATGTAGAACTCTAATCCTGAAATAAAATAAAGAGAAAACAAAATGACACTTTTTTTTCCCAAAAAGGTAAAGTACTAGTAGTAATTAATAATACTAGTTTAAAACAAAAATGTAATAATTATAAAGGTAAAATCAATTGAGGCAGAAAGAAAAAAAATATTCTTTTAATTAAAATATGTGAAAATGAAAAATAAAGAATTAAAAATTAAGAAAAAGAAAAAAGAAAAAAGGAAAAAAAAAAGAAGAAGAAGAAAAATAAAATGGTCCTTCACTTCCACTATTATTCTGCTTGGCACTCCTGTTTCCCAGTAGGGGAGGTATTGCAGTTCCCTGTGTTCCCCTCTTGGTGTTTTAATCTCTTTATTCTCTTGTGGTTATGCGAGAGTCAATTTGTGTGTCATCCATTGGATGGCAGTGTTTCAGAATTGATCTCTGAGACAAAGCACAGGACCTCTCTAGGCTGTGCTCAGATCCTGCTACTCTGTGGTTCCCAAAACCAGTTTGTGGGGGTTTTGCAGCCTGGACACTGCAATAACTCCCAGGTTGTCCCTCTGCCCCAGAGAAAAAGAAAAAAAAAAAAGAGTCGTTTTCTGGAGCTCTCCTCTGTCAACAGCTCAGAGGGTTTGCCTTCACACTCAGGGATCACGCCCTGACCACCTCCTCGGACCTCTCCAGAGGCAGCTTTCCCGCAGCCCGGCTCCCACAGTGTCCGCATCTCTGCCCTGTGGGGGTAGGAGACCGCACCCTGGCCCAGGCGAAATCTGACCCTTCTGCGCGCGAGCGCACGCGCGCAGTGTGGATCTCTGAATCCTCAGTCTGCTTGTCTGTGCTGCCTGGGAAGCCGCGCTCTGGGTCCTGGCTGCTCTGTGGGTGCCTCCATCAGCCGCAGCCCTCAGACCTCGGCAGACATCCACCTCCCCCTTAAGTCAGGCGCAATCTGACCTTTCCGTGTGCTCTGTGGATCTCTGATTCAGCCAAGTGTCTGCGCTGATTGGAGAACGGAGTTCTGGGTCCCCGGGTTCCTGGCTGCTGGATGGGTGCCCAGCCGAAGGCTTCAGAGCGCCGCAGACATCCACCTCCCACTGCAAGATGGCTCGGGCTCCATGTTCGCGCTGGTGGCTCCGGCCGACAAAAACCCCGTGGCAGTGGGGCTGCCTGGCCGGGAGAGCCCCTTCCAGCAGTTCTCCGCCTTCCCCTGGAGGACAACTGACTCCTAGCTTGCCAACAAACACTCCCAATGCAACTCTCAGCCGTTCTCTCTCCCTCTGCCCAGCGACAAAGCTCCAGACGCGTCCGTCTACTCCACCGCCATTTTCTCCTCCGATAGATACGTATTTGTTGTTCATAATTTTTTATCTTTTACCTTTTTCTTCTTCCTCTTCTAAAAGAGTACCTTTCAGCATTTCATATAATACTGGTTTGGAGTTGATGAACTCTTTAGCTTTTTCTTATCTGTGAAGCTCTTTATCTGCCCTTCAATTCTGAATGATAGCTTTGCTGGATAGAGTATTCTTGGTTGTAGGTTCTTGCTATTCATCACTTTGAATATTTTTTGCCACTCCCGTCTGGCCTGCATCGTTTCTGTTGAGAAATCAGCTGACAGTCGTATGGGTGCTCCCTTGTAGGTAATGAACTGTTTTACTCTTGCTGCTTTTAATATTCTCTCTTTGTCTTTTGCTCTTGGTATTTTAATGATGATGTGTCTTGGTGTAGTCCTCTTTGGATTCCTTTTATATGGGGTTCTGTGTGCTTCCTGGACTTGTAAGTCTATTTCTTTTACCAGATGTGGGAAATTTCCAGTCATTATTTCTTTAAATAGGTTTTCAGTATCTTGCTCTCTCTCTTCTTCTGGCACCCCCACAATTCTGATGTTGGTACGCTTGAAGCTGTCCCAGAGGCTCCTTACATTGTCTTCACATTTTTGGATTCTTTTCTCTTCTTGCTTTTCCAGTTGAGTGTTTTCTGATTCTTTATATTTCGAATTTTTGACTTGATTCTTGCCTTCCTCTAGTCTGCTATTAGGTCTCTGTATTATATTTTTTATTTCAGTCAGTGTATGTTTAATTTCTAGATGATCCTTTTCCATCTCTACTTGGTCCTTTTTCATCTCCAGTTGGTTCTTTTTCATCTCCTCTTGGGTCTCGCTAACTTTATCCAACTTTTCTAGGATATTCTTGAAAAACCTTATAAGCATGGTTTTGAACTCTATATTCAGTTGTTTGTATTCCTCCATTTCTTTTGTTTGTGATCCCTTCCCTTGTCTCAGCATTTTCACTATGCCGGGAGAACTTCTGTGTTGGATTCAGCCTTATGATACCAGACTTGCAAAACCGCAAAGCCTCTCTGTTGAGCTTGGGATGGGTGGAATCTCAGGGCTTAAGGGACCGCCTTGCCTTCCAGTCGGCCCTGCCCTCCACAGTCCCAGAGTCTCATGTGACTAGGTAATTGCTGGAGTGGTCCCTGTATGCGTGCGCTCTTTCGCAGTGCCTCTAGACTGCTGCCCCTCAGGCTCCCCTGCGCTCCCAGACCATATGAGTCTGGGTCCCCAGGGTTTCTCCTGAAACTGGGGTTTAGTGGAGTTAGAAGTGACGCAGTTGGGAGGGTCTGTCTCCCACCCACTAGAGAAAGCCAGTGGCACAATCAGCAGTCAGTCCTCTGTGCGCAGCGCTCTGCTTGTCATCAGACTTCTGATCTTTTGCGACTCCCCTAAATTTCTGTGCACTTCTCCCTTTTCACAGTCCGAACACCCCCCGTATGAGTTTCAGGTGGATTTGGGTTCAGTGTCGTAGGATAAGGGGTTCAATGACGTTGAGAGTCTCCGTCTCCCTCCTGCCAGAGAAAGCCAGCCAGGTTGTCCAGGCACCCGCTCTTTCCATGCGCACGTCTCCATACCTCAGCTTTTTGCAGCTCCTCTGGGTCTCTGTGAGCCCCTCTCTTTCCTTCTAGCTGTAGAATTCCCACTCTGCCAACTTTCCTGTGGTTCTGGATGATGTCTGTTCAGTCTTTTAGCTGTAGTTTTGAAAATTGTTGTGTGAGGCAGCACTGTAGGTGTTTACCTATGCCGCCATCTTGGATTCCCTCCTAATTACAGTCCTTTAGACGGCTGCTCAGTGTAGGGAGCTGTGGTCTCCCATGAAATGATGCAGACATTCCAACCACCACACATCCTGCAGTTCCTAGAGCTGGGGACACTCCTGTCTCAGATAGCTCCTACTGAGACCACAGTCCACACAGCTCCCTCCTTTTCCGAAAAATAAGATTACCTCAATTTGTTCTTGTACTTATAAACCTGAATATGTTTTTTTGCATTTGTCCTTTGCTATAATTTTTACTTTGTTTTAATTTCCTGCCATCCAGTTTTCTTGGATAGTTTTGAATCCTGTCATACAGAATATTAGCTCTCCCTATACATTTTATCAATTTCAAAACGAGTTAACCTGTCTTATAGCAAATGATGGATTTTAAAAATGCATAGGACAGGGTTAAAAGTAGACCCCGCCAAAATAAGAGCCATTTGGAGTCAACAATATTGAGCCAGAGATAGCATAAGATAACTGCTAAAAAGGGCTGCTACCACCTGAAAAAGCTGGGGATGGGCACTGTTAATACTTCTGAATGCTGACAAGCAGCTAACATAGATCTTATGTTAATCCCAAAAGTGGTACAATAAAATTAAATCTATCTATCTATCTATCTATCTATCTATCTATCTATCTATCTATTTTTGAGAATGGCTTTTCTACCAGCTCTGAAGCCATCCAGGTGCTGCCTTCAAAAATGAAATTAGAGACTTTGTTGCATTACCATGAAATCTAACATTACCTGTCAGAGTAGTTCTTAACTTTGGTTTCATGTACCTGGACTTCAGGGAGCCTGTGAACTTCCCTCCATAATTTTTTCCAAGTATGAGTGTGTGTGCGTGCGCGCGCGCGTGTGTGGGGGGTGTGCGTGTGCATGTATGTGTGCACTCACTTGTTGATTTTTTTCAAGATAGGATCTATAGGTTTCTTTGGGTTCTCAAAAGGATTGGTGGATGACCTGCAAAAATTTAAGGACCATTGGTCAATAGCATTCCTTTGTAAATGCAGATTGTAACCTTTTCCAAAATGGAAGAAGATCAATTTATTGTGCCAGGTGTGTTACTCAAGAACAACTGCTGGCCTCAGTGGTCCAGCTTTGTTTTCTAATTGTTCATGGCCCATGGAGAGTGACAGCAGTGGTTGTCAGCACCAGGCACCAGGAGAGAGAAAAGAACAGCATCCTTGGCTAAGTAGCAGGGTACTGAGAAAGGTGTTCTACTAGTTTCCTAAGGAGTGAATTGAGAGCTCTGTTGGCCCAGGATGGTTCTGAAAGCCTTTTCAACCACCTGATCCTGAGACAAGATAGCAACCAAGATTGCAGGACTTTTAGGATGAAATGTATCAATACATATGGCTTCTGCAAATAACTCAACCATTCTGTCCGGATCCCAAAGGTTGATCTGGCACCTGTTGTTTCTTAATTACGATTCAACAATTCAAATTTGTTTTCAGCAAAAAAAAAAAAGCTTATTTTATCAGAAAGAATCAGAGCTATCTTAGGGAATTTAGGGGGCTGTGGCAACAGGAACTGAGAGCCTTTATAACAGGGTGGTGAGTACATCTCTCTGGAAAGCTGTCCCCTCTGATTGTGGCAACATTTTCTCCCTGCAAACCACCTTCTTTCTCCCCAGGTCTAGCAAGAAGTGGCCCCAAACCTAATGATCTCCAGATTCAGGACACCAACTCCAGACCTAAGGGTTTCAAATTTAAATTTCCAGAAAAGATATTTTGTATTTGCTCGGCTTGGCTAGGATGTCCACCCCTATACCGGTTGGCTGTGATAAAATTGGGGGTCACATACCATGAATCTGGGGACTCATCACTTTGGGGATGCAGTTACAATAAAAGAAATGTGTTGCCCCAAATGGTGTCTACTCCAGATATGACAAAAATATGACATCTTATCACCTTTCCTTAGATCATATGTGAGATATTTTCCGTAGTCTTTGAGGATGCTTTAGAGAGTTGTTAAGTAAGGGCAGGAGATCAGGGAACTTGAAAAGTTCTAAATTTCATTGAGAAAATTAAAAGAGTGAGAAAAGACAAGCAAATCTGATAAAGTAGTATAAGGTAGATGAATTTGCCGCACCATTTATTGAAATACATTATAAAACTATAAAAACTAGCCTGGCCTTGATGGCTCAGTAGTTGAGCATTGACCTATGAACCAGAAGGTCATGGTTCAATTCTGAATCCTAGACAGAACACATGCAGGCTTGAAACCCAGTGCAGGGTGTGCAGGAGACAGGAGGCAGCTGATCAATGAGTCTCTCTCATTATTGATGTCTCTCTCTCTCTCTCTCTCTCTCTCTCTCTCTCCCCGCCCTTCTTCTTTGAAATCAATAAATACTAATACAGCAATAGAAAACAACTTTATTAGAGACTATATTTATAAACATTCCCAAATGTGGAGGCTAGAAATAAACACTTATATTTTTTATATCATAAGGGTATTATTGCAAATGAATAGAGGTAAAGAAAGGAAAATTCAATTTAAAATGTTGGGATAATTGTGTAACAATTGGGAAGAGAAGATGGCTTTTAATTTAATGTTGTAAACTAACACAAATTCCAGATGAATAAAAGGTTAATGACAAATACAAAACCACAAAAACTGAAAAACATATAGAGGATCAGAGGACTTCCTACAGATAAAAGAAAATAAGAAACCTCAGAATAAAATCAATGGATTTGGCTACATAGAATGAAGCACCTCTTGACTTCAAAACAAGAAATATCAAAACAAAATTTAAAGGAAAATAGACAAATAGAAAAAATATTTTATAACAATGAAAAAATTTTAATATTGGAATACATAAAATGTTTTTATAAATTAACTAGAAATAAATTAGCAAAAGGCACAGTCAGTTCACAAAGGAAAAAATGGAAAAATTTCACCAGCATTAAGTTTGAAAAAATGGGTAAGCTCACTAATGAGTAAACAAACAAATAAAGCAAAACATCAACTTGAATAACTTACCCTTTCTCCCCATTGGACTGGCACAGGTTTATTCATGTTGAAGAAAATATAATGAATTAGACACACTTGTTGGTGGAGTGTTTCTGGGATATATTGGCTTGTAACAGGAGTTTTAACCCTGCTGGAGGTCTATTCTAAGGAAATAGACACTGATGCACAAACCACTCCTAGTCAAGACTGCTCATCTCTATATGACCACAGGAGTGAAACAACTTAAAAGCCCAACAATAAAACTTTGATTAAATGAAGTATGGTTTATTCACATAATAAAATGTTGTGCAGTCATTACAAATATGTTCTGAAAGAATGACCAATGAAACTTTCCTAAGATATGGAAAAACCAAGATGGTGGCATAGGTGAACATCTGAACTGCTGCCTCACACAAGAATTTCAAAACTACAGCTAAAAGACAGAACGTACATCATCCAGAACTATAGGAAAGTTGGCTGAGTGGAAATTATACAACTAGAAGGAAAGAGAGGGGGCTCACAGACACTCAGAGTAGCTTCAAAAAGCTGATGTACAGATAAACGTGCATGAAGAGGACAGGCCACTGAGTGCCTGACTGGTTTCTTCTAGTGGGAGGGAGATAGAAACTCCTGACTGCACTGAACCACAGTTCTGGGCAAGACAAATACAGGCGGGGGTGAGGGGGGTCTGGACTGTCATGAAAAGGGAGGAGTGCATGGAAACTCAGGGGAGACCAAAAGGCAGAGAGAGGTCTGGAGGTGCGCACATGAGTGCACGCAGAGAGGACTGACTGCTGATTGTGCCACTGGCTTTGTCTAGCAGGAGGAAGATGGAATCTCCCAACTGCACTGAATCGTAGTTTTGGGCAAGACCCTAAGGACCCAGACTCATATGGGTCCCCGGAGCACACAGAAACTCAGGGGAGCCATGAAAGGCAGAGGTCTGGAGGCACATGTGCAAGTGTGTGCAGAGATGGCTACAGCAATTACCAAGGGACACTGAGACCCAGGGGCCTCATAGGACAGGGCTGATGGGAAGCCAAGGCTGTCTGCTCAGCCCTGAGACCCTCCCCCATCCAAGCCCAGCACAGAGGCTTTTGCAATTTTGCAAGTCTTATCTCATAAGGCTAATTCCAGCACTGAAGTTTTCCCAGCATAGAAACAGCTGATCCTCACAGTCAATTGATCTGGAGGTCAATTCCCCCCAATGATACCGACAACAATCAAGACTTAACTACAACAAGGCTGTACACACAGTCCACAAAGGGGCGCACCAAGAGTGTCCACCTCAGGTAACTGGGGAGGTGAAGCTACTGGGCATATAGGATAACTAGCACGCAAAGCTACTCTACCAACTCAGGGAAGCAGCAAAAATGTGGAGACAAAGGAACAGATCACAAACAAAAGAAGTGGAGAAAAACAAATGACTGGGTATAAAGTTCAAAACCATGGTTATCAGGTTTTTCAAGAATTTCCTAGAAAAGGTCAATAAATTTAATGAGACTTTCAAGAAGTGAAAAAGGACCAACTAGAAATTAAACATACACTGACTGAAATAAAAAAAAAATATTATACAGAGACATAACAGCAGACTAGAGAAAACTCAAGAATCAAGTCAAGTATTTGAAACACAAAGAAGCAGAAAACACTCAACCAGAAAAGAAAAAAGAAAAAAGAATCCAAAAATGTGAAGATAATGTAAGAAACCTCTGGGACAACTTCAAGCATACCAACATCAGAATTATAGGGGTGCCAGAAGAAGAGAGAGAGCAAGATACTGAAAAACTATTTGAAGAAATAATGACTTCCCCCACCTGGTGAAAGAAATAGACTTACAAGTCCAGGAAGCCCAAACAAAAGGAATCCAAAGAGAAGCACACCAAGACACATCATAATTAAAATGCCAAAAGCAAAAGACAAAGAGAGAATATTAAAAGCAGAAAGAGAAAAACAGTTAATTACCTATAAGCGAACACTCATATGATTGTCAGCTGACTTCTCAACAGAAACTATGCAGGCCAGATGGGAGTGGCAAGAAATATTCAAAGTGATGGATAGCAAGAACCTACAACCAAGATTACTCTACCCAGCAAAGTTATCATTCAGAATTGAAGGGCAGATAAAGAGCTTCACAGATAAGAAAAAACTAAAGGAGTTCATCAACACCAAACCAGTATTATATGAAATGCTGAAAGGTACTCTTTAAGAAGAGGAAGAAGAAGAAAAAGGTAAAGATAAAAATTATGAACAACAAATACATATCTATCAACAAGTGAATCTAAAAATCAAGTGAATTAAAAACCCGATGAATAGAATAAACTGGTGAATATAATAGAATCATGGGCATAGAAAGGGAGTGGACTGACAATTCTCAGGAGGAAAGGGGTGAGGAGCGTGCAGGGGGAGACTGGACAAAAATCATACAGCTATGGATGAGGATAATGTGGGGGAGGTAAGAGCAGAGGGTGGGGTGGGAACCAGGTGGAGGGGAGCTATGGGGGAAAAAATAGGAACAATTGTAATACCTAAACAATAAAGATTTATTAAATTAAAAAAATTAAAAAAAGTTGTTTTAGCCTGACCAGTGTGTCTCACTCAGTGGTTGTGTCAGTCTATGAACCAGGAGATAAATGTTCCATTTCCAGTCAGGCTTTATCCCCAGTTTGCAGTAACAGCCAATCAATGATTCTCTTTCATCATTGATATTTCTGTCTCTCTCTCCCTCCCCTTTCTCTCTGGCATCAATATTTTTTTTTAAAAAAAAGAAAGAATTGTTTTACTACAAAGAATGTTTTGCAGCAAAGAAAAGAGAGAAGATGATCAGCTGGTCCAAAAACCTTTGGTGCATGGTGAGCATGTGAAGATGCTCAGTGGCTACAGAGACCAGTTGAGGATGGAGAGTCAGAGATTATTTATAACAATATTCCCCAGTCACCAGGCTTTGGCAGTCATTTACGACCCCTCCAGTTCCCTCACTCCCAGACCCAGTCACCAAGGCCTGGGTTCTGCTCTAGTGATGTCGCTCACATCCCTTCCATTCTGTTCATACCTTATGCTAACACTTCAAGTTCTCATTACCTCATGTCTAGATCATTTCAAAAGCCTCTTAACTTGTCTCTCAAACTGAATGTCACTGAGTCACCCCTCCTGTAGCCACCACATTACTCCTAAAAAATTACTTTCACCACATAATTTCACTGTTCAGAACCACCCAATAAAAGATTTTTAAAAAGAAACCTTTCTAAGATACTATTTTAATAGCTTTATTGAGATACTAGAGGCCCAGTGCACAAAGTCTGTGCATGGGAGGGGGTCCCCTCAGCCCAACCTGCACCCTCTCTAATTCAGGACCCCTCAGGAGATGTCTGACTGTTGGCAGTCAGACATCCCTCTCACAATCCTGGACTGCTGGCTCCTAATTGCTCACCTGCCTGCCTGCCTGGTTGCCCCAAACTGCCTCTGTGTGTTGACCTAATCTCCCCTCACTGCCTCTGCATGCTGCCCTGGTTGCTCCTACCTGCCTCCACCTCCCTCCCACTCCCGCCAGCCTGATCACCCCTTACTGCCTTCCTCTGCCAGCCTAATTCTCTCCAACTGGCCCCCTGCTGGCCTGGTTGCCCCCAAATGCCTCCCCCTGCTGGCCTGATTGCCCCTCATGCCTGCTCCTCACCAGCCTGGTCATCCTATGCAGCCTGCTGTTCAGTCATTTGATCATCCCTCACTAACTGTCCTGCTGGTCTGGTCATAGGCAGCCATCTTATGAGGGTGCGAGGGTTAATTTGTATATAACCTCTTTATTATCCTAATATATAAAAACCCTGGGTCCATCATGACCAGAGGCTCAACCAACCTGAAGTCAATCCTGCAGTCAGTGCTGGGTTGCTGGGGTGACCCAGCACAAACTGCTGAAGGGGCTGCAAATCAGGTCCAGAGGGAGGCCTGAAGAGAAAAGCAGGATCTGATCCATAGCCTGTGTGGTAGCTGTTGATCAGCACTTGCCTCTCTCTTTCTCTCTGGGCCAGGCCAGTAGCTGTGTCTCCATTTCTCTCCAGGCCTCCACCAGGGCTGCTGATCAGCCCTGCCTTTCTGATAAGGCCCTATTGTTAGGCCTAGAGATGCTGACTGGCATAGAAACCAAGCAATCAGAACCAAATTGGCTGGCAGAGGAGGGCATTTGGGGGCAAGATCAGGCAGTCAGGGGAGGGCAGTTAGGGGTGATCAGGCAAGCAGAGGCAGTTAGGGGCAATCAGGCAGGAAGGGGAGGGCAGTTAGGGGTGATAAGGCTAGCAGGAGAGAGCAATTGGGGGCAAGATCAGGCAGGCAGGGGAGGGCCATTGGGGACAAGATCAGGCCAGCAGGGGAAGACAGTTAGGGCAACCAGGCCAGCAGGGGAGGGCCATTAGGGTCAAGATCAGGCCAGCAGGGAAGGACAGTTGGGGGCAAGCAGGCTGGCAGGGGAAAGCAGTTGGGGGCGAGATCAGGCTGGCAGGGGAGAAAAGTTAGGAGCAATCAGGCAGGCAGGCAGAGGCAGTTAGGGGCAATTAGGCAGAGGAGGTAGGGGCTATCAGGCAAGCAGGCAGAGGTGATTAAGGGTGATCAGGCAGGCAGGCAGGTGAGTGGTTAGGAGCCAGCGGTCCCAATTTGCGAGAGGGATGTCCAACTGTGGGATCGGGCCTAAACCAGCTGGACATCTCCCAAGGGGTCCCCGATTGAAAATGGTGCAGGCTGGGCTGAGGGAACCCCCCCTCCATGCACGAATTTCGTGCACTGAGCTACTAGTATAGAATAATTCACATATGATAAAATTCACCCATTTAAAATTTACAACTCAGTGGAATTTCAAAGTATGTCCACAGAGCTGTGCAACAGTCAATTTTAAGGCATTTCTATCACCTCAGAAAGAAACCCTTAACCTATTCTGATTTACTTCTCATTCTTTTACCTTAACTCCCAGCTCCAACCAGCTACTCATCTACTTTCTGTGCTTCTTGCAAACATTTTATACCATGGGATCTTATAGCTGGCATATTTAACTTCACAGAATGTTTTCAGATTCACCCATGTTACAAAACTTATCGGTACTTTTCATTGCTGAATGATGTCCCATGGTACAGGTAGGCCACATTTTATTTTTGCATTCACCTGTTAATGGGACATGAGTAGTTTCCACTTTTGGCTATTATGAATGCTATTGCTATTAACATTTGTGTGCAAGTTTGTATGAGGATGTAGGTTTGCATTTCTCTTGGGAGAATTGTTGGATCATATTGTAACTCTACGCCTTATTGTTTGAGAAACTTCCAAACTGTTATCTGATTCAGATGCACCATTTTACATCCCCACCAGCAATATAGGAGGATTTCAATTTCTCCTTATATTTTTCTTTTTTTATTAAAATAATTGTAGTGGGTATCTCACTGTGGTTTTGATTAGTAGTTTCCTGATGATTAATGATGTTGAACATATTTTCCTGAGCTTATTAGCTATTTGTATATTGTCTTTGAAGAAATGTCTATTCAGGTGCTTGGCCTATTTTTAAATTGGTTTATTTATCTTTACATTAGTGAGTTATAAGAGTTCTTTGTATATTCTGGATACAATTGCTTATCAGGTATATGATTTGCAAGTATTTTCTTTCATTCTGTGGGTTATTGTTTCATTTTTTTGATTATGTCATTTACAGCACCAAGTCCTTAATTTTGATTAAGGCAAATTTATCTATATTTTTCTTTTTCTTGCTTGTGCTTTTGGTGTCGTACCTAAGAATGCTTTTGCTAACTAAATGTCATGAAGACTTACTTCTATGCTTTCTTCAAAGAATTTTATCATTTTTATTCTTATATTTAGATTTATGATCCATATTGAGTTACTTATTTATGCTGTAAGGAAGGGGCCCAAATTCATTCTTTCTTTTGCATGTGGCTATCCAGTTGTTTCAGCACCAACTTGAAAAGACAATTCTTTTCCCATTGAACTAACTTGGCACCCTGTTGACAATCAATTGACCATAAGTGTCAGAGATTATTTTGGTCTCTTAGTTTTATTCCACTGATCTATATAACCACCCTGAGGAAATAAAATATATATCTGCAACAACTTGAATGGAGTGGGGATATTATAAGTGAAATAAGTCAGACAGAGACAGTTAAATACAATATGATTTCATTTATAGGTGGAATCGAAAAACAAAATAAACAAACAAAACAAAACAAAAACAGACTCTAGATACCAAGAACAAACTGAGGAGCATCAGATGAGATGGGGGGGGATGACAAAGATGAAGGGGTTAAGAACTTATAAAATAGTGAGGGGGCTATAGAGTACAGCATAGTTGATATAGTCAATAATATTGTAATAACTATATATGGTGCCAGGTGGATACTAGAATTATCAGGGGGAACACTTTATAAAGTATGTAATGTCTAAACATCATGCCTGAAATAAATAATGAATTTTCATGCACCAGGCCTCTAGTAAAATAATATTGAGTTTCAACTATAATTGAAAAAAATAAAACAAATGAACTAAATTTTTTATGGTCCCCCCCCAAAAAAAAGAAGAAAATAAAGCAATATGAAGTACTAGGATGAGAAAAAACTTATGCCCAAATATATAATCCTCAGAAGTCGTAGCACAGGTCATCAGCATGGGACTCTGGAGGAGGCAGGTCTAGGGAACTGGGCAGCAGTAGAAAAGGAAGAGGCAGGGAGAATCAAAGTGGGACAGAGGAATCCAGACCTGATGGAAGGATGGCCACTAAGGGGGAGGAGGAAACGGAGCAGGGAGGATACCACCTGAATCCATCAAGTCAGGGTCAGGGGACATGATGCCAAGCAAAGGATTCTGAATTCAAATCTGTCTCTGGAGTTATTCTTGATAGTATGCAGGTGGGAGCTAATGGGAAGAAAATTCCATTTGAGGGAGAGACATCAGACAGCAAAGGCAGCATCAATTGTGGGAGAGCAGTGACTTTGAGAAGGGGCCTAGAATAGGTGGGCCATAGGGGCTGGAAGTTCAAAAAAGAGTGAAGTTATTGAGAGATACTTACTTACAATCAACTATGACTTGGGCAGGTTCTCATGCCTCAGTGGGCCTCCATAGCCTCAGATGGTAGCTGCCCAGCTTCTCAGGGATGCCTGAGACTTAGGTAACCAGGGCTGGCTGAGGCTTGTGCTGCCAGCAGTGGCAGCAATAGAGGTGTGATGGGGTATACTTTCCCTGATCGCCAGGTCACCTCCTGCCCCTGAGGGCTCCCAGATAGTGAGAGAGGGCAGGCCTGACTAAGGGACACCCCCTCCAGTGCATGAATTTTCATGCACCGGGCCTCTAGTATGAGATAAAAGAAATCCAGAGGTAGGTTGCCTTGGGTTTGGTGCAGCAACCAATGGAATCTCAGAGAGCCTGGTTCTTGCTGTGGTTCTACTGTGCCTCCCATGGCTGGCTTGCAACCTCAAGGCCCACATTTGCTGCAGTGCTCAGGGCCATGTGTGTGCTCAAGGGAGGAGACATGCAGATGCTGGAGGACCGCACCAGTCTCCTCTGGACTTTCCCCTGAAAAGTGAAGTTTCTGCAGAGTGTTCTAGGAGATACGCTTTATGTTTCATTGGCCATGACTAAGTCATGTGTCCCCATCCAGTTAGAGGAGCATCTGGGATGGTGGCAAACACAGTTACCATGACTGGCTTAGACCAGCCATGCTCCATTGCCTGAACATTTTGCTGCCCAGAATGAATTAGATTTCTGTTAGGTGGAAAGAAGGAGCAATAATTAGGAAGATAATTCACTGTGATCCTGGCAGTGGGACAAAGCCCCTTCTCATATTCATAGCCTGTGGGACTCTCTCACCTCCCCGCACTGCTCCCTCTCCCCTCCCATCACTCTGCTTACTCTCTCCTTCCACCCAATTGCTGGCCTGCCTCCTCCATTCCCATTTGGCCTGTGCACAAAGCAACTGCTCCCTCGGATTCTGTCTCTGTTTCCATTAACTTATCAATTCAGTCAAATAACGGTTCTTTTGCTTACATCTGTCAAAAATATTGTCCTAATATGGCTGATCTTTCATTTACAGTTGGACCCACATGTTGTAACACAGACTCTGGGTGTTCCTCAGTGCTTGTCCTAGCTCTGCCTCAGTGCTACTCTAACATTTATTGACTTTTTCTTACTGTCCACCAGCAAAACATGTGAATACTTCCAGTGTGAGGGGCAGGATGTCAGCCTGGCCCACCTTTCTCCTTCCTGCGGACCTGGGTATCAGTGACAGTCATCATAGACATGAGCCCTGTGACAGTCATCACAGACCTGGGCCCTGGACAGTCATGACAGACCTGGGCCCTGTGACAGTCATGACAGACCTGGCCCCTGTGACAGTCATCACAGACCTGGGCCCTGTGACAGTCACCACAGATCTGGGCCATGTGACAGTCATGACAGATCTGGGCCATGTGACAATCATCACAGACCTGGGCCATGTGACAATCATCACAGACTTGGCCCCTATAGCAGTCATCACAGACCCCGGAGCAGTTCAGCCACAAACCCTGAATGGTAATGAGACAGAGGTGACTCAGGTTTCTTAGAGCCCCTAGAGGTCCTATTCAGGGCCATCACTGGAAGCACCAGGTAAGGCACCAAGACTGACTGTCACAGGAAGGAGCTGTCCTTGTGGCCACAAGCTATCTGGTTCTTCCGTTCAGATGTGCCACATACATTAATGTTTCCCACTTCTGTGCCCAGGGCTGGGAAGCCAGCCAGACTCCCAGAGAGACACTTTTTAAAAAAAAATTATGTTTTTATTGATTTCAGAGAGATGAAGGGAGAAGGAGAGAGAGATAAAAACATTAATGGTGAGAATCATTGATCTGCTGCCTCCTATATACCCCCTACTGGAGATCAAGCCCCCCATCTGGGCATGTACCCTGACCTGGAATCCAACTGTGACCTCCTGGTTCATAGGTCAATGTGCAACCAATGAGCCACATCAGCTGGGCCCAGAAAGACACTTTCCTATTACGACTCCTCACTATAATTCACTGCACATTCAACCCAGAAATGCTGGACCAAGCTACTGCCACCACTCTGAGTCTACAACAGATCAACTGTTTCT
The DNA here is from genome assembly GCA_011751065.1 of Lasiurus cinereus. NCBI lineage: Eukaryota > Metazoa > Chordata > Mammalia > Chiroptera > Vespertilionidae > Lasiurus > Lasiurus cinereus. Next base: position 58,722,912 of record JAAGEH010000393.1, read on the forward strand.
GTGATCCTCTGTTCCCCCAGAACTACAGGTCAGTCTCCTCACTGGTGGCCCTCCTGTCCCGTCTGCACTAATGCCCATTCCCTCCTAACACCTGCATAACAGTGTCTTCATACTTTCAAGTAGGCTGTTTTTCTTGTTTAAATGCCTTTTAAAAGACAACTTTAGATAACTATCCTTCCTGAAAAATAAACATCATCTTCCCTAAGTAGAAGTAGCCATAGAAATTAGTGCAGTGAAAACAGAACAGTGGCCATCTGACGCCACCCGACCAACAGCGTTTAGGTAGAGCCGGTGGAAAGCCTGCCAAGTTTGAGAACATGTCAGCCCGTGATGGCCATGAGCACCAGGCGTGAGAGATGGAGAAGAACCGAGGCTCCGTTCTGGGTTCATCAGGGGTCCTGGATCTGGGTTTGGTCCAAATGAAAGCTGACTAGACGAGGGATCAGACACATGTTCACAAGCAGCACTTTGGTTTCCATCCCTCTGGTGTTCAAGGCTAACAGAGGAAACTCTGTGTGAGGCCTGGCAGCTCAGTCTTTGAATTGAATTGCCTGGTGTCCTGGGAAGATAGGGATGGGGATGGAGACCTTTGTGACCCTGGAAGAAGACGTGCCTGTCTCTGTTCACTTTGGAGCCAATTCCAGGATGCTTGGGCCAAGAGTGGAGAGGAAGAAATGTATGGCCACAAGATTATCCTGTCTTTAGGGGCTGTGCCCATGTATTGGGTCTGGCTGCAAGCCCCATGGTTTTCTAGAGACAAAATAGTCCAGGAGTGGCTGGCTGAGGTATTAGGGGAACAAATATGATCAAAGAGAGGAAAGGAAGCTTCTAAAGGGGGTGAAAGCATATCAGATAAGTTCTAATACCGAGAGTCAAGCAGAAGCCTACCATTGAGGTAGAAATAACAATGAAAGCAAAGAGCTCCAAATTGTCACGGTTTCCTTTCTTGATTCTTTAAAGCAAAGCACTATGACTGCCCAGGTGTGGACCAGAGAAGCACGTTGAGACAGTGCTACTTGAGGTGCTTTCCCACTTGAGGCCCAGGGTCTGGAGCAGGAAACTATATCTGTGAAGCTAGGGGCCTGGAAGTTGTAAGCTCTGGCTTCAGATTCGGCTGGGTATAGGTCTCACCTCTGGCTCATCATTTACTGGCTTTGTGACCTTGGGAACATTACAAGGATTAAATAAAACACATCTATCAAGCACCAAGTACAGTATTTGGCATAGAGGAGATACTTAATCATTAACAGTATTTATAATAATAATAATAATAATAATAATTATTATTATTATTATTATTATTATTATTATTATCATCACCTGCCTTGGATTAGTCTGACAAGGTAGGACTAAACTGATCTTATTTTCTAAATAAAACAACAAAGAAGCAAATAAAGGGAAGCCAAGAGCAATTTGTTCTGTGACAAAGAGGAAAAACACAGAAACCAAAAGAAATATCCACCTCTGGCCTGAGACAATTAAGAGGACAAAGACAGCCCAGCCAGCATGGCTCAGTGGTTGAGCATTGACCCATGAACCAGGAGATCATGGTTTGTCTTCCAGTCAGGGCACATGCCCACATTTCAGGCTTGATCCCCAGTAAGGGGTAGTGGTGCAAGAGGCGGCCAGTCAATGATTCTCTCTCATCATTGATGTTTCTATCTCTCTCTCCCTGGCCCTTTCTTTCTGAAATCAATAATATATATATATATATATATATATATATATATATATATATATATATATATATATTTTAAGAGGACAAAAGCAAATTCCAGGGGTCCCATCCCTGACACCAGAGATGCCTTCATCGCTTAAAAAACAACAACAAAAACCAAGCAAGAAAAACGAAGCTTTCAGGAATAGAGTGGGGATTGTGTTTGAAAAACACCACTCTTCCACTTGTATGTGGAATCAAATGAACAAAATGAACGAACTAACAAAGTGAAGATAACTCATGAACTAACTAACAAAGTGAAGATAGAGAAAGCAGACTGATAGCCGTCAGAGGGGAGGTAATGCGGGGCTGGGTGAGAAGGGTGGAGAGGTGGTGATTGCCAGTGGAAAAGAGGGGGAGATGGAGGGTAAAGGGGGAAAATTAGTGACGAGCAGAGGATTGACTTAGGGTGTACAATACACAAATGATGTATTATAGAATTGTACCCCCGAAACCTATATAATTTTATTGCCCAATGTCATTGCAATAAATTCAATTGAAAAGCATATGCATAAAATTAAAAAAACATAAAAATAAAGGAAAAAACAAATTAAAGTGTTTGTATTTAGGAAGAAAAAATAGCTAGTTTTGTAATCTGCCATTTGGAAATTCAAATCTATATAAAGTTAGAAAGCTGTGAGCTGAGACAAGAATGAGGTTTCTTGATGACAGCTTCATTTGTAACTTTTGTGGGGCTCTTGAAGGTCACTCCTTCCAGGGACTTCATCCCACTTCGCAGACAGAAGACGAATCTGCAGTCCCTTCGCTGGAGCAGGTTATACAAAGAAACGATAAATGTGAGCGGCAGCAGCACTCCTTAAGAGCTCTAAATGGAACTGCATTGACTTTTTGCAAAGCCACAAATTGCTTATCTTATTCAAGTACCTGAGTGTTTGCTTTTTGATGAGCTTGGTACAAAGATATCTTGAAGTTCAACAGTAGCATGAGTGACCCAATTTAGGCTGTCAGTGGTAGGGCTGGGGGTGAAGCAGAGGGCCTACGCCTCCTGGTTTATCCTGGCTTTCCCACTCAACAATGACAAGGGCAGCCAAGAGGGGATTATTCTAAAAGGTGATCCTAAAAAGTGAGCTTCCATTTCATCATTACAATGTGGCTGCATCCTAGCTCACTGGTGAGGGTCGAATAAGATAGTGGATGTAAGAATCAAGCATTTCCTGGACTTAGAAATCAAGAAAGAGGGAAGAAAATGTGAGAGAGGAACATAAATTCAAGCCAAACAGCATGTATGTCTAAAGCTTTGTTGGTAAGCAGCTGTGTGTGTGTGTGTGTGTGTGTGTGTGTGTGTATGTGTGTGTGTTAGAATGGAAGCTGGGAAAGTTGGGGGGAGCCTGAGCCTGGCTTAGAAAACAGCTCCTTGCCAGGGGGCAGGGTCTGAGCCATGGTGGGTGGGGTATGAAATGTGGGTGTGGCCTTGCATGTGGCTCACGACCCCAGCCGCAGTTTGCTGATCACTGTCCTAGCTAATGTTGATTATCTTTCCTTCCTATCGCCCTCTCACAGCACAGATATATATCCAGCTGTTAGTAGATAAAACCCAAGATACTTGTATTCAACTAAAAAACTTTTCTTAAAGGTTCCACCTAAAAATCTGAATCTTCCATGGTGGGATTCCAGGCATTGTGCTAGAAATATTTACACTGAGGGATTTCTCTTTAAGTAAAGAACAGAGAATCTTCCAATATTCTCAGAGAACAACTCTGAAAGGAGCTAGATCCCAAGCCTGGAAGAGTCTGAAACTTGTCTTCTTTGGGAGAAACAAAAGGTCCTTCTATTGGGCTCGCCTTGTACCATATGAAGTACCATAACAGTCACTATTGTCAGTGCAATGCTTCGTAGTCCCAAAGCATGATAGCATTTCATCCCACAAATACACACCATTGATCCCTTTGGCAGTTGAAGAAACTGACCTCCAGAGACGGCAGGCACCAGAGTGCCAGGGGGTGGCAGGCCTGGCATGGCAGTGCACAGTCACCTTCCCAGTGATTCCTCATGCACTCACTTATTTGAAAGTAATATGTAACCTCGCTATAATAGGTGGACAGACAGACCCACTCCTGCGGCCATGGAGCTCACAGTCAGGGCACACGTACCCAGGGACATGGCAATATCCACAGCAAGTCCTCAGTAGAGGGCCCGGCCCTCTGACATTGGTGCTGTTGCCTGCCCAGCCCATCCAGGCTTCTCCCAGGTCCAAGACCTGACTGTGAAAGGATCTATGACTCAAACTCGCACAGGCTGAGGGTTTGATATTTCTGTTGCCTCTCCCGGGCTGTGTGCTTGTTAAAATGCGGGGAGACTTTAGAATCCACCTGGAACAGTGAAGTGCCAGGTACTGTGTGAGCTGAGAGGGTTCTCTGGAGACACATCTGCTTTGGAAACATGACAGGAAGGCTTCTGGAGAGAAATGGCTGCCTGGTTGGGTGGACAGATGGAGGGAGGGACAGATGATAAATAGCAGATCACTGGATGGCAGAGAAAGTGTAGATAGATTCATGAAGAGAGAACTAGGGGGAGAGTGAGTGATGGATGGATGACAGCTAAATAAGAGATACATGACAGGCCAGCCCACCCACAACTCCTCCAGCTCAACCTCTATTTCTCATCCCTGAGCCTTTGCACGGCTGCTTCCTCAGCCAGGGTTCCTTCCGCAGTCCTGGTGTCCCACCTGCCCCTGTGCTCCCACACATCTGAATCCCTGAGGCCTTCTCTGACCTCCCTGGAAGGGGGACACAAGATTTTCTTAATGAGGCTGAGTGCCCCCTCCATATGGCACTTACAGCATCACTGGAGATGGTCTATGGACACATCTGCTGCACCTACTAGGATGTAAGGCCGTAGCCTATTCCCCACCGCATCCCCAGCTCTTAGCACACCAACAGTTATTCAATGAGCTCACTAGGTATGTGTGCCCAAGAGTCCACATATGGGAGACTGACAGCAGGGCGGGTTCCTGCTTAAGGGCCCTCCCCAGAGTTTCCTTGGCACACTGGCCAGACCCCTCCTAGCTCTGCAGAGCTCACTTCCATGGCCAAGACCAGGGTGATTGCACAGCCCGCCCCAGGTGCGCCTTGGTAGGAAGCCAGCACAGTGAGACCTTACACCAGCCCCTGCAAGCGCTAACAAGGACAAATAGCAAGCAGCCGCTGGAGTGCTTGCCTGTTCAGTGTTAAGGAGCAACCTGGTTGCTACGGAGCTGACAAGTGATGGGAGTGAGGCAGGCAGGTGCATCTGCTAGCCCTCCTGAGGGGTGGAAGGGACCCGGGCCCCATTGGGCAGAGAGCTCTGTCTAAGGGACCCCACCACCCAGAGCAAGAGACCTTTGATCAAAGCTGGCCGTGCCCAGGCCCAGAGATCTTGGTCCCCTTCTTGAGGAAAAGGTGTGTGCCTGGCTCCCCACAGCCTGTGGCCTGTGTCCAGGCTCCCCACAGCCTCGGCTCCCTGGCCCCAAGACTGCCATGTGAAAGGCCCTGCCAGGTAAGCATGAAGTTAGGACTGTTACTATGCAGTTAAGCATGCCGTATACAGGAAATGGGACTCCTTGAGCTGGGTGTGGTGGGAGTCAGGATTCATGCAGCTCGCACCCCCTCTCAGACATCTGCAAGGACACCTCACCTCATGCCATTCCCTAGTTTCTCTGTCCCTTCAACACCTGCTGGAATCCTAAGCTGGTAACACAGAGCCACACCAGCACTCCGCTAGGAGTATTTTCATGAATAACAGAATAGGTTTGAATAAAATATTACCTAAAATTTATTCTAGCCCTAGCCGGCTAGGCTCAGTGGATACAGTGTTGGCCTGCAGACCAAAGGGTCCCAGGTTTGATTCCAATTGAGGGCATGTACCTCAGTTGCAGTCTCCTCCCTGGCTGGGGCCTTGGACAGGGCTCATGCAAGAGGCAACCAATTCTTTCACAGTAATGTTTCTATTTTTTCCTCTCTCTTCTATTCTCTCTAAAGAATCAATGGAAAAAAATATCCAATTAAAATTCATTCTATATGAAACAGAATAGGGAGAGAGTCCACCTGCTCTGCTCTCTCCTTACATCCCTGTGTGGTCTGAATCCCCTCTGCAGGGGTGAGGATCCCAGCACACAGCCCAAGGGACACAAGGCTTACACTATTCTCATCTGTCAGTTGCTGAATTGATTCATCCACAGCACTCTGCCTCCCCAGCAAGGTGATGAACAGTAGCTCAGGCCTCCTGGGAATTCTGCAAGAGCAGCCCCTGTACCCGCAGACACTGGGTGCAACCCGGTCATCTGATTGATGGAGAGTTCCAGACTCAGACAGGCATGACCCTCCATGGGCTCCTGCCAGGTGGTCATTCTCCAGCGGCTTGCCTGATGCGTTCTTCCCTTTGGAAGTTTAGATTATTGTATGCTGCCCAACAGGCCAATGTGCTCACTAGTTCACATCCACGGACAAGGTCAGTGCTGAGGAAGCACATGAGACTTGGCTCCTGACTCTACCTTAGGCTGGATTCTGTGTGCATGCCTGTATGTATGGATGGAGGAGACCACACCAGGGCTCTCTTGAGCTGTTCTACCAAGCAAAATGTCTTTGCTCATGTTAAATTCACTCTCCCACCTAAAATGAAATATAGTTATTCATGTAAAGCACTACCTTGGTCAATGAATAGGAGAAAAATCATAAGTACTCCACAAATGTTAGTAATAACTTATTAATAATTATTTGTGACATAATTACTATCCAGAGTGGCCCCTCATGACTATCCTCCCATCCAAATCCTCCCCACATTTCTTTTCAAGCCTCACATCCTCTAGGAAGCCCTCCAAACTGCCTCTGCCTTCCTCAGTTTCTCCTTGCTCCCTGCTTGCTTTCATTGATTCTCACCCAACACCACTCCTGTTGGGTCACTTCGGCAGCATATACCTTAGCTCCTAGCTGGAGCAGAGGGCCTCTGGGGGTGGGCCCCTGCCCTGTGCTTCCCCCTTCATACCTCCTGCACAGCCTCGCTGAAGATAGAACAGGCAGGAGAGGTGGAGGAATGGCAGAGTGTTCCTGAGCCATCTATCTGGGATCATTCTCTCACTTCTTCCCAATATACCTCTCTGGAGGGGAAGGGCAATGCCTTCTTATGGATACACATTGACTGGTCCAGGATGAGGGAATGAGAGACAGCCAAGTCCTGTAGGGTCCTCCATCCTCTGGGAGATCCCTGTGCGCGACCTGCACTGATGGGAACCCAAGGCATACAGTGATGGAGGGGACAATCTCAAGGGAAATGCCCTTAGTGCATCATCTGAATGCCTCCCTCGGAATGACCCTCCTCTGTGCCCTGTCAGTCCCCGGGGTCTTCATCACGTGGCATTCTACTTGCTGATCCCTCTGCTCCTGCTTTAGACTGTGAGCTACTTGAGGCAGAAAATCAAGCCCACTAGTGGTACTGGAATGTTGTGGTTATGGGTGGATGGGGAGGTGAATGAATAGATGGAATGATGGGCACTAGACTGTTCAAAGCTCAGCCTAGTCCCTAAAATAGAATGAAATGTTTAAGTGCATGGGGTGGGGCGAGACCTGGATTTGAACCTTACACCTCACACTTTTGTCAAGTGTCTAAGTACTTTTTCATTTTTATTGAAATGCTTGTGTTTTTATTTGGATGTGCAAGAGTTAGTTACATATTCTGGATATAGGACATTTGTGATATGCATGTGCTGTGATTGTTGGTTTCCCAGTCTTGTAGCTTGCACTGCATTTTCTTTACAGTGTCTTTGATCAGAAGTCATTAATTTTGACTATTTTATCAACTTTTCTTTTATAGACAGTGCTAATTATGTCCTCTTTAAGAAATCTCTGTCTACCACCAAATGTTAAAGATTCATTTTTTTTAGAAACTTTTTAATGATAGTTTTGATCCTTGAGTCTATGAACTTACTTTTTGCATCATATGGTTTGAAAAAAGAGGTCAAAAGGAAGGTCAAGGTTTTTTTCTTTTTTCTTTTTTTTTTTAATATATTTTATTGATTTTTTTTACAGAGAGGAAGGGAGAGAGATAGAAAGTCAGAAACATCGATGAGAGAGAGACATCGATCAGCCGCCTCCTGCACGCCCCACAGTGGAGATGTGCCCGCAAGCAAGGTACATGGCCCCGACCGGAATCGAACCTGGGACCCTTCAGTCCGCAGGCCCCGACGCTCTGTCCACTGAGCCAAACCGGTCTCAGTAAGGTTTGTTTTTTTTTAATATTTTATACTGCTTTTACCCCAGTATTATTAATTAATTGTCCAAAGGATTTCCTTTTTATCCATTGAATTGCTTTTGGTGCTTTTATTTAAAATCAATTGATTTTATATAGGTAGGTCTAATTCTGGATTCTTTCTGTTCCATTGATTTTTTTTTTTGCGGGGGGGGGGGAGGGTATATGCTAATCTAACACTGCATTATCTTGATAATGTAGTTTTTTATAAGTCTGTTTTTATTTGTTTTGTTTTCCTTTTTAATGAATTTATTGGGGTGACATTATACAAATTTCAGATGCACAATTTCACAGCACATAATCTGTGCACTGTATTGTGTATTCACTACCCCAAGTCAAATCTCTTTTTATCACTATTTATCCCCCCATTTTTTGTAAATTTTGAAATTGATTAGTGTAAGTTCTCCACTTTGTTCCTCAGTTTTCAAGATTGTTTTGGCTATACTGGGTTCTTTGCATTTCCTTATAAATTTTTTAGTCAGTTTGTCATTTTCTACAGGAAAACTCACTGGCAATTTGATTGAATAGCTGTGAATCTACATATTAATTTGAGGAGAAGTGGCATCTTTCCAATATTGATTCTTTTAATCCATGAACACAGAACATCATTTCATTTATTTTAGGTCTTTAATTTCTCAAAATATTTTCTAGTTTTTTAGTACACATACTTGCATATATTTTGTTAAGTTTATCTCTTAATATTTCATGTTTTATGTCATTGCAAATGGCATTTCTTTAAAGTTGAATTTTGCATCTTTTGTTCCTAGACATAAGGAAAAAGTGACTTTGGTATATTGACCTTATATCCTACAAACCATAGTAAAATTACTCATCAGCTGTAGTAGGGGGTGGTGGTAAATTCCTTAGTATTTTCTATATAGACAATCATGTTGTTGATAATAAAGATAGATTTACTTTCTCCTTTCAATCATTGCACTTTTTAATTCATTTTCTTGCACTGGCTATGACCTCCAGTACAATATTGAATATGTGTGGTGAGAGTGGGGATCCTATTTTTATTTCCGGTTTTGGGGAAATGTATTCCATTTCATCAATAACAATATGCTGGCTGAAGGATTTGAAGGAAACTCTTTATTAGATGGGCAAGTTTCCTTCGATTCTTAGTTTGTTGAGATGTTTTATCTGAATGGATATTGAATATTGTCATTTTTTTTGTCTTTACTAAGACAATTGTTTTATTCTGTTAATATAATAAATTATATTGATGGATTTTTAAATGTTAAACAGCTAAACTCTCAATCCTACTTGGTCATGGTATATTTTTCTAAAACATATTATGAGATGCAACATGCTAAACTGTGTTAAATTTTTTTGTATATATATTCATGAGTGAAGCTGATCTGCAGTTTTCTTTCTTATGATATCTTTGTCAGGTTTTAATAGTACAGAGTAATGCTGACCCCATAAAATGAATTGGGCAGTGAAGCCTATACCTCTATTTTCTGAAAAAGTTTGTGTGAGGTTGGTACTATTTCTTAAATATTTGATTAAATTAATCTGTAGATTTACTTGGGCCTGGCCTGTTTTGTGGTTTTTTTTGTTTTTTTATAAAGGTTTTTTAAAACAAACCTCAGTTATTTGGTAGCTATAGGATTATTTAGATATGCTGTTTCATTGTGTGTCTATTTTTTAGTTGACTTTTTCAAGTAATTTTTCCCTTTTTATTTTTATTGAATTTATTGGGTGACATTGGTTAATAAAATTATATAGTTCTTTTTAATTTTTAAATTTAAAGCTTTATTGTTGAAAGTATTACATATGTTCCCTCTATTTCCACCATTGACCTCTTCTAGCACACCCCTGCACCTTATTGTCTGTGTCTATGGGTTTTGTATATATGCATAAAAGTTCTAAATAAAACTATATAGTTTTCATGGGTAAAATTCTACAATATATCATCTGTGTATTATATGGTGTGTTCACCACCTCAAGTCAAGTCTCCTTTCATCACCATTTATCCCTCTTTTACCCTCTTTCCCTCTGGCAACCACCATACAATTTGTTTTTTTTTCTCTAAGCTGTTGAATTTATTAGCATGAAGTTGCTAATCACATTCTGTCATTATTCTTTTAATGTCTGTGAGATCTGTAGTGGCATCTTCTTTTGCATGCTAATACTAGTAACTTGTATTTTCTTCTTTCTCTTCATCAGCCTCTCTGAGGATTTATACCAATTTTATTAATCTTTTAAAAAAACAAACGTGGGCCTTATTAATATTCTCTACCGTTTGTTTTGTATTTCATTGTTTTGTGCTTTTATACTATTTACATATTTTATATTCTTTGATGTAAAACTTTTTCTAATAAAAATATTTAAAGGTACAAAGTTTCCTCTAAGCTGTATTACACATATTTTGAAATGCTGTGTTCTTAGTTATCATTTAATGTGAAATATTTTATAATTTCTCTTGTGATTTTACCTTTTAACCATAGATTACTTAGAAATATGTTGTTTAAATTCCAAATATTTCTAGGTATTTTATCTTTAGTGTTTTGAATTTAATTCCTTTTTAGCATAAGAAAATGTGTGTACTATTTCAGTGTTATGGAATGTATTAATACTTATTTTATGGCGAGTCTGAAGTTTAAGTCAATGCTCTCCATGCACATGGGAAGAGCGTGCTGTCCACAGTTGTTGCGCAAAGTGCCCTATAAATGTCAATCAGATCAGGGTGGAGATAGTGTTGTTCAAATCTCCTATATCACTGCTAATTTATTTGTCCACATGTTTAGTCAATTACTGACAAGAAGGTATTAAAAATCTCCTACTATGATTGTTGGTTTAAATATTTCTTCTCATATTTCAACCAGTTTTTGCTTCATATATATTAAAGGCCTATTATTAAGTGTAGGCACTATTGAAAAAGTTTTAGGGGTAAAATAGACAGGTTTAGGGAGATCCTATGTAATAAAGATGTAATATGCAAATGGTCATTATGCCATGAAGCGTAAGTACCAACTGCATAATGACCGAATCACAGATCAGCAGGAGGGTGGGACATCAAGCTACAAGTCAGTGGCAGAGAACTACAGGAAGGGGAAGGGCAGCGAGCTATGAGGAAGGAGGCAGAGAGGCGGAGGGAGTTACAAGAGGGTAGGGCAGTGGACGGAGAGCTACTGGCGAGCTACTGGTGCATGGATTCTTGTGCAGGGCTGCTAGTTTAGTAATAAGAAGAGTCCATGGGAGAGGAAGGCATAAGTGAGGACTTGGAGCTGCCAGAAGGCATACATTTACAGAGAAGAAAAAAAAAGAGGTGCCACAGAATAAAGAGAGAGGAAGACATCCATTCACAGAAGATATGGAAAAGCCACAGGGTATGAGGAGAAAGAGGAAACAAACTTTCACAGAGGAGAGAGAAATGCCAACAAATAGGAGAAAGGGGAAAACAGATTTTCACAGGAGATAGGGAATTCTACCACTGAGCAGGGAGAGAAAGAGTGAGGCACCACATGAGGTTTTGGCTGATATTCTACCAATTAGAAGGGAACATGAACAGACAAAGAACTGCAGCCTTTATAATAAACCTTAGCAAAAATGAGCTTAGTGGGTTACTCCCTTGGGACTTCCTCCCTACATGGGAGTCTGTACTTGTTTCCAATAAATTTCCACCCTTTTCATCTACCACCTTTTGTCCGTGGCTTCCTTCTTGGAGTCCATCTGGACAAAGACTCGGGAAAGAAACCATCCTTGCATCCTGCTCAGGAAAACAACCTGACTCATTATGATTGTTGGAGTAGCCCTTTTGTCTTAATCTTTAGAAGAGTCCCTCTTGCTGCCAATCCTTGTCTTGTAATTTAATTTGTCTGATATTAAAATAGCCACAGAGCAGCTTGCTTAGGCTTACCATGCCCCCTCTGTTGTTTTTGCTTTTGCTTTCAATATATCTTTGTCTTTATATTTGAAGTGCAAAGGTTTCTGTAGATGTCATAAAGTTGGATCTTTTCCTGTTATCTGGTCTAAAAATTTCTGATTTCTATTGGGGGTACAACTATTTATATTTAATATAATTATTTACATCGTTGAGTTTAATCTACTCTCAATATTTGTTTTCTTTGTGTTATTATTTTTGATTTTCTGCTAGTTCTTTCTTGCCTTCATTTATGCTAATCACATATTTTTTACTGTTTTATTTTCTGTATTGGCTTTTTAGCTACTCATATCTACACTGTTTTTAGTGATTTCTCTAGGGATTACAATGTACATCTTTAATTTATCAGTCTACTGAATACCATTTCAGGCAAAATGTATAATTTTTACATCAATGCATGTTTTTATTTATACCCTGTCCCTTATGCTTTGTTGTCATATAGTTATCACTTTGTATATTACAAATCCCACAAGGCAGTTATTATTTTTACTTTGAAATTGCTTGAAGAGATTTTTAAAACTAAAGATAGGCTTTTATATTTACTCACATGTTTACCATTTCTAATGCTTTCATTACTTCCTATAAATCTTAGTTTCACCTGAAATTACTTCCCTTTAATCTAAAGAATTTACTTTAAATTTTTTGTAGTGCAAGTATTTTGTGGAAGAATTATCTTGGCTTTAGTTTATCTCATTTTTATTTTTAAAGAGTATGTTTCTTGAATATAAAATTCCATGTCCAAAGACACTACAAAACTCCCGATCAATATCCCCTATAAATGTTGATGCAAAAATCCTCAACAAAATGTTAGAAAACTGAATTTAGCAGCATATTAAAAGGATTATAACCCACGATCAAGGGAAATTTATTCCTAGAATGCAAAGATGTTTCAAAATGTAAACTTTAATCAATGTAATACACTACATTAATATAACAAAGACAGCAAATACATGATTATCTTAATTGATGCAGAAAAGGCATTTGACAAAATCCAACACCTTTTTATGATTGAAATGCTTAACAAACTAGGAAGAGAAGGAAGCCATCTCAGTATAATAAAGACCTTATTATATGAAAACCTCACAACTAACAACAAACTTAATGCTGAAAGACTGAAAGCTTTTCCTCTAAGATCAGGAACTTTTGACTGTAAAAACCAGTAGGGACTGTGGCTAAGTGACACAGAGGGCTTCTGGAGCTCCAGGTGTTCCTCTTAAAGGGCCTGTGCACTGACTTACTCAGACTCACTTGCTCTAAGCTCCAACACTGGGAAGCAGCTGACAAGGCACCAGAGACATAAAAGGAGGAACTGAAATGTCCAGCATCCGGGTGAGAGCTGGAGGGGCAGCTTTCTCCCAACAGAAGTGCTGGCAGAGGCTATTGTTCATTTTCGGAGCCCCTTCCCCATAGAACCAGCAGATGATAGCCATATCTGAGTCTTCTTCAACACTGTTAGACTCAGCCTGGTGATTTTCAAAGACCCAACTTGCAGGCCCATTGCTATTTCCAGTGGTTTTTCCATTATGAAGGGCCTCTCCTGGATCATGTTCAAATTTTTCTAAAAATCTCTCAGATAAGTAGCATCTGACCACCAAGTACCTCTTGCTAAGTGATGCCAGACTTGGCACTAGTGCCTGCAGCCTTGGTTCACAGCTTGGCCTCTGATAGACACTTCCAAGCACAGCATAAGTAACAGCCAGCTGCAAATTTCTCTGTAGCTTATGCAGAGTGGCCCCATGTAGGACACAGGTGGTAGCTAACCTTGGCCTATATTTCCCAAAAGTGCCCAGAGCCAGCATACCTACTAAACGGCTCCAGATCCTGTTGAAATACCACCCAACCACCTGCAGAAGCAACACATTCAAAGGGAAGACTTAGCAAGCACCAGAGCCCTGCTGAAGCAAGTCCTGCTCCATGGGCTGGAACCCTGCTCAGCTGATCCTCCATTAGGGTGGCAGTCAGTCCTTGCAGCTGATCAATCTGGGAGCAAATACCTTCCATTAATGGGCCAACATCAATGAAGGCTCAACTACAGTAGGAGGGTGCACACAGACCCTGTGGGGAGGGGAGAGCACCTGGAGTGCCCAGCCAAGGTGAATGGAGAGGCTGTGCCACTGGACCCTACAGGACATCTACTGTATTGGTCCACTCTATCAAGACCAGGAGACATAGCAGCTCTACCTAATACATAGAAGCCAACACAGGAAGGCTGCCAAAACGAGGAGACAAAGAAACATGTCCCAAATAAAAGAAGAGAACAAAGCTCCAGAAACAGAGCTAAATAAAATGGAGATAAGCAATCAACTAGTTTCAGAGTTCAAACCACTCATTATAAGAATGCTCAATGAACTTAGAGGAAGAGTATATGAGTTTAATGAGAACTTCAACAAAGAGATAGGAAACATAAAAACAGAACTAGAAAACATAAAAAAAACAGTCAGAAATGAAGAGTATATTAACTGAAATGAAGAATACATTAGAGGAGTCAATGAAGCAGAGGATCAAATCATATATTTGGAAGATAAGAAAGCAGAAAATACTTAATCCAAATAGCAAAAAGAAAAAAAATACAAAAATATGAGGATAGTTTTAAGACCCTCTGGGACAACTTCAAGCATACCAGTATTCCCATCATGCCGGTACCAAAAGGAGAAGAGAGAGAGCAATGAATTAAAAAACTATGTGAAAAAAATAATGATCGAAAACTCACCCAATATGGTGAAGGAAATAGATATACAAATCCAGGAGATGTAAAGAGTCTCAAGCGATATTAACCAAAACCAACCAAGAGACATCATAATTAAAATATTAAAGGTTAAAGATAAAGAGAGAATCTTATAAGCAGCAAAAGAAAAGCAGTTAGTTACCTGCAAAGAAGCTTCAATAAGATTGTCAGCTGGTTTCTCAAGAGAAACTTTGCAGGCCAGATGGATTGGCAAAAAAAAATTCAAAGTGAGGAAAAGCAAGGATCTACAACCAAGATTATTTGTACCCAGCAAAGCTATCATTTAGAATCAAAGGACATACAAAGAACTTCCCAGATAAAAAAAAGCTAAAGGAGTTCATCACCACTAAACTAGTATTACATGAAACATTAAAAGGATCTTCTTTAAGAAGAAAAAAATGGTAAGAAGTGGGTAAGTGTGGGGCAGGTGGGGAGGGGGGGAGAAATTTGTAATACTATCACCAATAAAAAATATTTTTTTTAATTAAAGAGTGAGAAAGATTTTTTAAATGAATAAAAAAATGGCATTAAATACATAATTATTAACAACTGAATGTAAATATCAAAATAAACAAGTGGAACTGAAACAGACTCATAGATCCAAAGATCATTTTGATGGTTGCCAGATGAAAGGAAGGGTTTAGGGGATTGGTGAAAAAGGTGAAGGGATTAATAAGTGGAAATTGGTAGTTACAGAATAGTCATGGGGATGTAAAGTACAGCCAAGAGAATATAATCAATTATATAATAAGTATGTATGGTGTCAGATGGATACAAGATTTATCAGCATGATCACTTAGTAAGTTATATAAATGTCTAATCACTGGGTTGTATATCTGCAACGAATATAATGCTGTATGTCAACTGTATTTGAAAAACTTAAAAAATTTATTTAAAGCCCAAAACAAAAAATAAATAGGTAAATAAATAAATGAAAGAAAAAGAATCCTATGCTTTCTGTTGTCCAATGCCTAAAAACAGTTGCTTTAAATATTTTGTCCTGTTAATAGTTGCTTTATGTGGGAGGGTAAATTCAAAATCAGTTAACTCTTCATGGCTACAGCTAATTCTGGAAGTGAAAGTCTGGGGAATAAATCTAGAAAATGAAGAGGCAGAGAGGAAGAGCAGGGCTGCAGCTCCAACATCATCGGGGCCTTTGTGAAAATGACAAAGCTCTCCCCTGCATAGGGGGTGAAAAGAGGATCTCTCTCTGGGCAGAGCAATGGGCAATAGATATTTCTTTCTCTGGGCTAACCCCACTTGTCAGAAGATGTGGACTGGCGAAAGGAGTCCAGGCTAGTGGTTGTGTAAGTAGTCAGCAGCCCTGGGGAAAAGACCTTCCTGACCATTGTGCTTGCCTGGTGCAGGTAGTCTATGGACAAACACTCCCTTTGGTTTTTTCCCTTGGTGACAGAACATTGTTATTTACAAGTTCTGAATGTATAATGGATATGACATTGCCAAATTGGAAATATTATTCTGGGAATTTAGGGAGGTCCTACAAAGAAGAAGCTATGAAAGAGAACCTGAAGATGGGGCAAAGCGAACCCCTTAGACTAAGAAATGAGTACAGCATAGATTGACATCTATGTTCTGTAAAGATTTTGAATTTGTTTTACAGATGAGGGGTAGGAGTGGCACGGAACAAGGGGGGCTTGTCCAAGACCCAAAAGAGCCAGCAAGAAAGCAGGCCAGGGAGGCAATGGGGCATTTCTGATAAGCAAAGCCTGATATCAGACAGTTCACATTTAAGCTTCCCAATTACATGGCAAAGTGTATCTTCCCTTCTGAAGACAGTATCATGACATAATTTTACCTCATCATAGAAAGAATACAGGCCTTGGAGGCAGAATAAAAGGCTTCCCTACCCACCCCTTCCTGGCTGCATGGCCTTGCATAAGTTGTTTAAGCTTCTCCCAGCCACAGCTCCTACCCACAAAGTTGGGGGATTAATAGTGCCTACCTCTCAGGTCTTTGTGAGGCTTACACAAGGCACTGTATGGAAATGCACTTGGCACAACATCAAGCATGTATCATTAACAAATGTTCCCTGATCCGTGATAGCAGCAAAATGAGTTGCAGTTGATTTAAAATAAGCGAGGATTTGGGTGATGCCATGCACATTCCTCACCTCATGACCCACAGGGACAAAATTTAGATAAAAAGTCCTAGGGTAGGCCTGCCTATGCCAAGTTAGGAGCTGGCCAAATGGAGAGGGAAAAGTGGGGATAGCTGAGCAGAGAAGAGGGTGTCACTCAGAGCATAAAAAGGAGGACTGGGGCTCCTTTTGAACGTATAGGAATCCATGATCCCGTAATAGGCTGACATTGTTTCCTTCCATTTCCCCTGACCTCCTGGTCCTCCAGACCTGAGGAAAGGAGAGAGCAAGATAGGGGGATGTTTTGGCTCCACATGGAAGAGGAAATTTCTACTATAATGAGGCTGCTTCACAGAACTTGGACCTTCTTTGACACTGTTTCTTGGCTAGTTCCCCATTTTCCCTTCCTCCTGCTACCCTTCTCCACATCATCACCTGTCTTTTCCTAAGTTTTCACATTCTATTCTCCTACCCATACATTCTTCCTATTTACTCCTTTCCACCGATCCCTCCCCTCCTTTATTTTATGTTCTACCTTCTGTGCTTGCTTCCTTTCCACTCATTTCTTCCTCCTTTCTCCCACCTATTCTCTTTCCTTCTTATTTTTTCAGCTTCCTCTTTACTCCTAATATATTGTTTTCCCTATGACCAGAACTCATCTTGCTTAAACTCTTTCACTGTTTGTTCTCTTTCCTCCCCCTCCTCCTCCTCCTCCTCTTCCTCCTCCTCCTCCTCTTCCTTCTCCTCCTCCTCTACCTTCCTCTCCATTGTCCTATCTCTTTTAACCTTACTCTTCTTTCTCCTCTATACATCCCTCCTTGTTTTCCCTCCTTCACCTTTGACAGGAAGGTGGGAGATGGGTTAAGGGATGAGTGACATATGAGAAAAGAAACCAAGGGTACAGGGGAAGAAAACTAGGCAGAGGTATTCTGGGATGGCAGTGACAGAAACAGAACACTACATAGTGAGGTCCTGCCCTCAGGAACAAGCCAAATAAAGGAACCCTGGAGAGCAAGGTGCAAGGTCAGAACAGGTTGCCAGTCCTACTCCCACCTGCCACCACCCACCTCAGGGAACATGGGTTTCCCAAAGGCCTGACACAGCATAGCCATGACACAGAAGATGGATTATGGAGCCAATTTGTCTGGGGTCAAATTTTGCCTTACCATTTACCACCTGTGTGACTTGGACAGTTAATTAACTGCTGTCTTGATTTCTCCTTTTGTTAAAATGGGGACAAAAGCAATTCTTTCAGCCTAGATTTGTTGTAAAGATGAATGGGGCTAATATATGTAAATTTTCTGGTACAAAAATTATCTACACTAATAAAAAATAAATATGCAAATTGACCATATCTCCACAATGCCCACCAGCCAATCAGGAATAAGTATGCAAATCAACCCAACAAATATGGTGGGTTAATTTGCATACACAGGTGCAGAATGGCTGGTGGCAGGGCAGTTTCTTATGCACATGCTGGTACCAAGTAGCCTGCATCCCAGGGACAGGTGTTTTCAGGACCCAGGCTTCTCTGAGTCTGTAGGCCTATGCATAGGCCCAGAGAATTCTGGGTCCTGGATGATCCCTGGCTACTTCGGGCCTACATGCGCAGGCATGGAGCAGCCAGGGGTGGGGCAGGAACATTTCCGGTACTCAGGTGCTTTGAGCGGGTGCACGCACAAGTAGCCGGGAGCGGGGCAGGAACGTCCCCTGCAGCAAGTGAGCAGACAGCAGGGCCCTGCTTGCCTCTGGCCCTGGCAGCTAAGGACAAGCAGGCCCCCACAGAGAACAGACACCAGGGCCTGTGGTGGTGTCAAGCAAGCAGGTCTGCAGAGAGCAGAGAATCACGGGAGCAGGCCTAAGCCATCAGTAGTACGTCCCCTGAGGGCCCCCAGATTGGAGAGGGTGCAGGTTGGGCTGAGGGACCCACTCCCATGTACAAATTTCATGCACCAGGCCCCTCGTGTATATGTGTGTGTAGAGGACAGTAAATGCTATATATTACTATTTTTTTTTTATCAAATAGCTTAAAGCTCAAATTTGCCAACAACCCACTTTCCCTACTATGTGCTTATGTGGTTCTAAAGGTCTGGATATGTGCCTTTTGGCTCAGGAATTGGGCTTTGTCATTGGAAATGACAACTAAAATCCATGAGCCCTTCTGGTGTGTCAAGAACTGTGCTAAGTGCATTGTCTACATTATCTCATCTTTCCTTACTGCCTGGTAGAGAGATATTTTTATCTCCATTGTGTGCATAAGGAAAATAATCCTTGCTAAATTAAAGCTTGATTTCAACTCAAGACTTGCTTATTTTCATGCTATCTCGATGACACTGTGCTGTCTTTTATAATGCCATACTGTCTTTTGTGTCCTCATCCTACTTCTAACTGCCTAATTATTGAAATTAGCCACCTGCCTCTGTTAGTGATCAAGGCAACCAAGACAGGCCAATGAGGATTGTTTATTTATTGTATGTCTGCTGTTCCTACAACAGTAGGTCATATTATCAGGTATAACAGTGTGTTGCTGTTGGTTGCATATGGTTTTCTCTCTATAGATAAGCCTTGAATTCCTTTAGGGCAGAGATAAGTATAATATATGCTAACATATAGTAGGTGCTCCTTAAATGCCTGCTAATGGGTAAATTTCCCTTCTCCCTTTAGTAACAAGCTTGTCTCGCCTGCTGCTGCCTGACTATGAGAGGTTCCCTTTTCCTCATCTGGGTCTCTCTCATGTCACTTGGAGCACTGGTCCCTATGGCTGATTTCATTGCTCTGTTAATAGGGATTTCCTAAGCAATCAATTCATTGAGCTTTCTGTATGCCCAGCTCCACGCTAAAAAGAAGATGCAAATATGAACAGAATGGTTCCTGCATTCAAGGCATGCACAGCCTGCTGGGAAGACACAATTAGCACATGTGACACAGATAGTGAGCACATGATACCAAATAGTAGGTGGGCAGTATGAACACAGTAGATATGTATTATGGGGAGAGAAAAGTGAGCTTGAAGAATGAACAGGATTTATATGAGGAGATGGAATGTAAAACACAGTATCTTCTACCTCCAGGTGTGAGCTTGGCAGGTGTGATTGTGTACTTGATGATGAAGAGGGTGTAGAAATGAGGACACAGTCAGAAATGGGAATACGGTTGTCAGGCATTTGGAACTAATGTTTTAAGGGAGAGGGGAGGTGGTAAAAGGTTTTGGAAGCAGGGAGGGCAGTTTGGAGTTGCCTTGTTAGGAAATTGGGAACTGCAAAGATGCTAGGAGTCATCAACTGGATCAGAATATGTTTTAGAAACATCCTGTCAGCAGCATCAAGGGCCAATGGGAGGGCTGATGCTGGTGCAGGGGCAGGTACACAAGGTCACTTGTAGGAATCAGAGCTATAGGGGCAGGGGGTCCGAGATTCAGAAGGTGGCAATGGATAAGAGATGAGAAATGTCTACAGTGGGTTGACAGATGCCAGGGTCAAGTTAAGTTAGACCAAATGGGAAATAACAAAGAGCAAACAGCCATGAGGCTCCCTGAGACGGGCTGCATTTTATCAGCCCATTTCCCACAGCACTCTGAGGTCCTCAGTGGGGCATTCTAGCTGTGAGGGATGTCAGAGGTGTTTAAAGATGCACAGAAATTAAAGAGCTTAACCTTTTACCTGCATATTAACACTGTCATTCGCATGCCATCCCATTCAACCAGCCTGGGTCTAGGAACACCTACAATTTCAGCTGCAAATCCTGGGCTCTGCAGCTCCTGCTGGCTCAGCTGAGTGCTAGAGGTGGCTGGAGGGTCCCGGCAGCTGGCAGGTGGGTGGCCCATGCCTCTCTCTATTGCTCTGCCTGGGTCACTCTGCACATTCATTCCAGAAGAGCTGTGTCATCTCAGCTGGAGATTCTATATAAAACCAACTCCAATGAAAACCACACTCCGTTAAGTGCCTGTGTGTGTCAGTGGCTGTGGAGAGCATTGGGGTTAAAATCAGGTCTCCTGACAGAAAAACATGTGCTGTGACTGAGGCCTTGCTAGTATGCCTGCCCATCAAGTGGATTTGTTCTGAACAACTAGAGACACATTCTGAGCTTCAACGTGTCACATTCCCTCAGACCTGATATAATTTTGCAGTTTCCCAAAACTCATTGTCCCATGTGACCCTCATCAAGACCTTCATAAGAAGGCCTTGTTATCTTCATCTAATTAGCTAGGAGCCTAGTCCTATACTTTCTCTATCATATTATTAATCATACTCTATAATACTTACTAGTTTATTTGTCTGAATTCATTGCTATCCAGTAAACTTAATGAGAGTAGAGATCAGATCTACCTCTTGTATTGCCATTTCCCAGAACCTAGCACAATACTTGGCATTCAACAAATATTTGTACAAGTGAGTGACTGGCTAGTCTCTGGTATTGCGTTACTGCAGGCGAGCTGACGGAGACATTGATTTCGTTGGTCTGGAGACCAGCCTGGCATTGGGAGGCTAAGCACAGCCAGTGCTGATGAAAATGCTCAATGTCACTCAGTGCCTGGTCCTGGGACCACAGAATGGGCACCTTCTGGGCTCTCAATTGAGAGGTTGGGCCTCAGGCCCTACCCAAACCTGCTGAGTCAGAATTTGCCCTTTCACAAGATCCCTGGGAGAGTCCCTGGCTGCAGCGGTACTGCTGGCTCTTAGCCCAGCAGGCAGTAGAATCGCAGAGCTTTCCACATCACTGTTGCTGGGCTCCACAAGACCAAACAAACCGGACTCTGACCAGGCTGCCCCAGGGTTTCTTATTTGCAGTGGAGACTGAGAAGCACTGAAAATAATTTGTATCTCTGGTGGCATTGAATGCTTTCTGCCTTGCATTGTAATTATAATTAGCTTTGTGCATGACTTTACCTCCACCACTGGTTCCCTGAGGGCAAAGACTGTGGTTCAGTCGTTCATTCCTGCAACACACCTTTTTAAGTGAAAAGTAGAGCTGGGCATTGGGAATACATCTGCAGCCTCTGCTCTCAGAAGATGCAGTCCCGTCATCAGGAAGTTCACCATTATGCCCGGCCAGTGTGGCTCAGCAACTGAGTGTCAACCCCTGAACCAAGAGGTCCTGGTTCGATTCTGGGCAGGACATGTGCACAGGTTGTAGGCTCCATCCCCAATAGGGGGTGTGCAGGAGACAGCTGATGGCTGTCTCTCATTGATGTTTCTATCTCTCTATCCCTCTTCCTTCTCTCTCTCAATTTAATTTTAAAAATAAAGATAGAAGTCTACAATTAGAAGGAGAAAAAGATATACAAATAAATGTTTAAAATGTGAGAACAGAAGTCTATCACGGAGACATGGGGAGAGGACAGGCAGGTGCTGAGGAGGGCACCCCTGCTCTCCTGGGAGAGTCAAGGAGGACTTCCTGGAGAGGACACCGGAAACTGCACTCAAAGGATGGGCAGGGTGACCTCATCAGGGAGGAGCAGAAATTCCTAAAAAAGAAACAGCCTATTCATCAGCACAGAGGCACATGGACAAAATAATGAATAGACAAAGCTGATGTCCCAGCATTATTTATAACAGCAAAACATTGTAAACAACCCAGACGTCTGTCAGAAGGGGTCTGCTACATAAATCATGGCCCACCCTTCCAAAGGAGTGCCAAGCACACGAAAACACTGCTGAGCTCCTCACAGACTAATCAGGAGGCATCCAAGGTACAGCTGAGGTGAGAGGAGGTGCCAACACCTGCTGGTCTCAAAACCACAATGTAAAGTATCTTTTATACCCACTTCACCTGCCCAAACACCCTGTGCGACATCATCACCCCCTTTCTGAGGGACAACACCTCAGAAAGATGAGGTAACTCGCTCAGTTTCACAGTGTTAAGCACAAACCCAGGATTCAGCCCCACATGGGTCCGACTGACCGCAAAGCCTAGGGCAGAGCTGGTGCATTCTGTCTGATTAGACCCTCCCAGGAGTAGATGGAGTTGTGGGCAGCAGGCGAGGCAGGGGAGTGGGCTTGAGAGTCAGAGCCAGGATCCTGGGGAAAGGCAGGAGACACAGGCCAAGCAGAGGGAGACCTCACAGCACCACTGCCCATGGTTTTTGTTTTGTTTGTTAATCTTCACCTGAAGATATATTTCCCATTGATTTTTAGAGATTGGAAGGGAGTGGGGAAAAGGGGAGGGGAAAGAGAAAAGAGAGAGAGAGAGAGAGAGAGAGAGAGAGAGAGAGAGAGAGACTGATGTGCTAAATACACTTCGACTGGTTGCCTCCCACGTGAGCCCAGACCGGGGCTGGGGATTGAACCTAGGTATGTGATCTTGGCCAAGAATCGAACCTGAGACCTTTTGGTGCATGGGCAATGCTCTAACCACTGAGCACACTAGCCAGGCCTGCCCACTGTTTCTATTAGCTGCCTAAGTAATGGCTCTAACACCAAAGGAGCAGGGGAGTTCTGATGTGCCCATAGCTTCTGCCACGATGTTTGAGCAAGTCAGACATCTGTGAATGGGTTGTCACTCCCATGGAGAGTAGCAAGCACAAAGGATCCTGAATTTTCCTTCAGGCCCCACGTCAGGAAGAACCAGGAAGTCACTGACTGGCAGCCTCTCTCCTCGAAGCACCATTCCTGGGCTTAGACCTTCCCACTGAGGATGAAGAAAAATTGAGATGCTGTCTTCCTCTCCTCCATCCTATGAGGAGCCTGAGTCACACATCCAAGGGTGCTCCCCAAGCAGCATGCCACCCAGGAAACCCTCAGCATAAGCCAACTCACCAGTGGGCCAGCGTCATTATCTTAGGGAAATGATAAGGACTGTGAAGAGGAAAGAGCAGGGCTTGGTTGCCATATTCAGACCCTGGTTCCTCCTCGGATAGGATCCGGGGTCCTCTTGGCTGTAGGTAGATGAGATGAGATGGCCTATGTCAGCTCTCAGCTCAGTTCTGGGGTCCTGGGCCTGGACAGAGAGGACCCAGAACTGTCTTCATGTCCATGTCTCACATCTGTACAGGGCCAGCACTAAAGCTGCTCACACTCTGCCCAGGCTCCCACAATAGCCTTAGCCAGCAGGGGCAGAGGACAGGTGTCCAAAGGCAGCTCTACCCAGCGGCTGGGAGGGCACATCAATGAATAAGGCAGGACAGGCACAAATGAGGCTAGAGGAAGTGGAGGGAGCCCTGGTGGGAAGTGGAGGGAGCCCGAGGCACCTGCCCCACCAGAAGTCACAGACGGGCCCAGGTTTTTAAAAACAAGGCTCCTCTTGGCCCTGGGGCCACCTATTTTAGAGCCCCAACACTGGAGCCAGCTAGGATCCAATGAGCGCCCTCAGAGCCTGCTCAGGGGTTCACAGAGTTAGCTGAATGCTAAGCCCAGCCCAGAGCTTCATTGTCCCCCAAGGGGGCCTGAGTTCTGAGCATGAGAGGCGGGCCGGGCCTGAGGGGACGTGGTACACGCTCCCCCTCTTGGCACAGACCCAAAATGCCAGCATTAAATATTCACTCCTGTGGGTTAAGGGTTCCTCTCCTGGGTCCTCTTTTAAAATTCAAATACTTCTTTGGCAAGGAATAAGCCAGGGTGGCTGTGAATCAAATGTACAGGAACTGAGTGGCTGGACAAGCTGTCTTGCCACCAGAGGAGAGGGCCTCCCACCCACTGCTCACTGCCCTGATCTCTCTTGCCTTCCTGTGACCTCTGCCCTCTGGCCATGGGAGGCACGTGCATTGGAAAGGAGAGGCTCAGAGATTCACTCAAAAGAGGCCTCAGCTGTGCAGAAACCCTGGTGCCCCTTTATGTCCCAAGCACACTGGTTGGGGGCTGAGGACACCTGGAACTGCCTTCCCATGCAAAGCAAGCCAGGGCAGCTCCACTCCAAGCTGGGAAGGACTTCTCTGCCCCAGGAGCCAGGGATGCAGGCCGAGCCACCCACAAGGCCTCCTTTGAAGCCCGCTTTGTTATTCCACGCATGTTTCCCTCTGATTGGGAAACAGAGAACAGTCCGTATGTGGGTCCCACCTAATAAGAAGCCCCTGATTAATGTGTGAACCAGAAAGAAGTATTGGGATACCCTTCTCACCCAGCAGCCTGCTAGGCACAATTACCCAGGAACTCAGGGCCTATGATTGGCCCTCAGGGCTCCCTAATTAGTTCTGGAACTCACCAGAGGGTGGCAAGCTGCCCACCATGTTCTCTCAGCTTCCCTTGGCTCCCACCATTCGTCTCCCACTGGTATGGCTTTCTTAGGAGAAGAGGCTCTAAAGGAAGGGCAAGCAGGCTCTGCTGTTCTGTCACCTTCATTGTTGTGCTTCCTGCCTCCTGAATGCCATGAATGTACCCCAGGGGGCAGGGACCCTCTGAGTTGAGAAGAATGCTGCTACCTCTGGCAATTGCCCCCCTTCCCCTGCCAGACCTCCTGTGGAGACGCTCCTGCGCTCTTTGCCTGCATGCCTCCAAGGAAGCGACTGGCTAAGTGAGGGCTCATGGTTCCTGCTTGGTCTGAGAGCCCTGCATGGCATTTTCCCAGTGACAGCCTTCTCTGATGCCCTTGCTGGGATGAGGGAAGGGAGAGAAAACATTTGTGATTCAAGCAGAGGAGAGCTGTTATGATTTGAAATATTTTTAAAGTCCCTTCCCTTGGGGGCCTCACTGAACTAGAAAGCAGGGAGCCCCACAGGCAATGTGACTAAGCTGTTGGGGCAGCAAGCTCCTGCCGCAGAGAGTGGGCAGGGCCTCCCTGGGCACCTATGGACTGGCCTTTCATGTTGGCAGAGGGGAGAGTCACCAGGAGGTGTAATTCATGGGCCCCCACAGGGAGAATGCTCCTCTACCCAGAGCCACCACAGTGCCTGAAACTCCTCGTGACCTTCCTTCTCTGAGCCCCCGGAGGCCTCAGCGCCCAGCTCCTGCCTCTGAGAAGCAAGCACGGAGCCTGGGATGGGCCTTGGGTTCACCTGGCCATGGCAGGAGCCCGCTAGCTTCCCTCCACCCGCATAAGGGTCTCATCCAGTTCCCGGACCAGGCTGGGCTCAGCCATCTCCTGCCTTCCTTCCACACCTTGGCCGAATCCTCCCACTGAAGATTCTGCCTAAGTTCCCCATCATCTATTTTCCTGCTGGGTTGGGCCATGCAGTGAGCACATGATGGCTGTGAGGAGGGGGAGAAAAAGCTCGGCTCTGAGAGCAGCAGAGCAGGCTGGAGCCCTGGCACTCGCTCCTCAGTGTGTGATCTTGGATGAGCGACTGCACCTCCAGGAGACTTCGCTTACTCACCTAAAACATCAGCACCTGCCTCGAAGGCCCATGTGGGGTCTGGGAGTTAACACACAATTTTCAGAGCAGTGCCTGGCACATCAGAGATGTTCAGAAAGTGGGGGGGCTCACCCCATCTCTCAGGGGTGTTCACCCCATCTCTCAGGGATGAACCCTCCCTCCAGCTCGCTCCTGCTGGGACCAGTCCTCCACGCCTCCTGGGCTGGTGAGCATCCAAGTCATGGACAAACCTGCCCAACTTCCCCTGTCACCTCCACCCACAGGCTGCAGGTCAGACACCTGCAGACAGCTCACACCCAGCATGGAGAAGCCAGTCCACCCACTCCCCAGCTCCGCACAGATATTTGAACCGTGGTTTATGCCATTGCTACCTGAAGGCCAGTCCCATAGGCACCTTCTGAGTCCCAGCTCTCGCCTGCCATGGAGCCTAAAGCTGAGAGTGGATGAGTTAGAGTCAGCGTTGCTGTGAGACCCCAGGGAGCCTCATCTTTCTTGGCTGAGAAATGGGGGCATGGGCATGGTAGCCACAGACGGCGCCTCCCAGCTCTAATAGGAGGTACTCCTATAGTGGGTGAAAGGTCATTGTGGTGACCTAGCCAAAGTCTGGTCTGTGGGATTGGGGCACAAGACAGGCAGGCTTTTGGGAGGGCACTCCACAGAAGAGCAGACCAGAACAGAGCCTCTGAGCAACACCGAGAGACAGTGGGGAAACCCTCGGCTAGTGGATACGAAAAGGGCCCCTGACGGGGTCAGCTGCGGGCAAAAACTGCACTTGCCTTGCAACTGCAGACAGGGCAGCGGGTGCCCCCTACTCGGCACCCAACAAGTGACCTGCAGCATCCCCCAGACACTTTCTTTGAAAGTGACACGTGTGTGACTTTCATTCTGACCTCCAGCAGACTCCATTTATTCAGGAAAGGAAAGGGTAGGCCATTTAGAATGTGGAGCCATCAGCCTTAACTCCTCACCTGCCTCTGAACACTGGAGTCTGCTCACAGCATCAATTATTTACCGCGTAAGCTACTGTTGTTCGGCAGGAGCTAACTTCACTGCATCTTTTCTTTTTTAAAGGAAGGACCTCAGTGACATTAGCAGCTCAGTGTTCCTCGGCAAGAACTCATTTATCCATAAGGGTAACAAGACCTGCCATTTGCTGTAAGCCCACCCACTAGGCCCACAGAAGCACATTTTATCTTCAGTCCCGTGTCAGGCCCTGCAAGGAAGGTATTACCGACCTCCACTTTCAGGTGAGAAAACAGGCTCAGAGAGGTAAGCAACTTGCCCAAGAAGGCACAGCTGGCAGGGTCCACATGAATCTGGCCACGATTCGCTGGGTGGAGCCTCCTAAGTATGACTCGGGCCCATCTCAGGGGCTTAAGATCTAAGTGAGCAGGTCTGTTGAGATTTACTTAGAACCAACATTTTTAAGTAAAGGCCTTGGGAAAGAGATGGGGTAGCCATACCCCTTTCCCACAAGTGGACTCTGTCCTTTGCTCCTCCAGCTCTCGCCTTTGGCTGAGCACATCAGTAATTGGTGTATACAAAAAATACACTAGAATCAGCACCAGCAGAAAGAGATGTGGCCAGTGGGGAAGGCACGTAGGGATGGGGATGGTGAGGGAACAGCCAGCACACACTCCCCTTTGCCCCTCACTCTGGGTTGGTGCGAGGGGTCGATGGGCAGAATCAGCATCCCATGAATTTTAATCTTGTCCTGCTCCAGCTGATCAATTGACTGACTGCTGAACACATAAAGTTAAATTTCACATGAAATGTTCCTGATTATGATGCTATTTCACTGCATACACACCTGCCCCAATGTCCCCTCCACACACCCACCAGTCCCTCAGACACCCCTACAGGAAGCAGACTAACAGGGGTTTGATTGGAAGAGATAGACTAATTATTATGTGAGAGAACCCAAATAAAGTGGGCAGCTGATTTTTTTTTTGTTTCTACCTTTTAGACTATGCATCCCTCACCTGTACCTGCAAGTGTAACAAGGACCAGGGCTCACTCTGCAGCTCGTAGCAGATGTGTCAGGGGAGAGCAGCAGGCAGGAAGAGACCCACCCTGAAGGAGAGGTTTAAAACACATAATGATTTCATGTCAAAACACAATTTCCTAGTGTCACTGCATTGTTCTGCAAGCTCGAGGGGAAAGGGAAGCGATTGGAAACCCCTGGAGTGGAAACGCAGTCATGGGTCCTGGAACACTGATGGATGGACTGAAAGGAGAGATTGATGGAGTGTGATTTTGAGGAAGGGACCATCACGTGCTGTGTCTGTGAACAGAGCCATCTGGCATTTGGACACTTCGGGGCAGGAGAAAACCATCTGGATAATGCTGATTCATTAGCCCATTATCCAAAGCAATCCGTGCAGCCCCGGCCAGTCAGATCGGAGGGCCTGGGGTAGAAGGGGTCTGGATTTGGTGCTCAGTGAGCACTTGTCAGATGAATGAAAAAGAGCAGCTTGGCCCTGGCTGGCAGTCTGTGAATTTGAATCGCTGTCATAAGCCTGCAATGCATCACTTTTCCTGCCAGCTTTGCTCTGGCTAAAGTAACTGGAGGACTCAGGTCTTCTTGTCCCACCTGTGGAGTCTGGGAGATGCTGGAGTGGCTGACATCCACATAGGCGGGGCCAAGGTCTGCACTGGGAAGGTGGTGGCTTAGAGAACCCAATGCTGAGGGTCACGGAGGGGGAACTGTCAGTCACAGAGGGAGAAAAGTTTAGAGACCAGAGATATATCAGGGTGCATTCTCCCAGGGATGGGACCCCCATGCAGAGAGAACTTGGAAATAAGAAACTGGGATGATCAGGGACACTTTGGGGAGGACAGTTGGGAGAACAGGTCAGAATCAAGACAGGGAATGGTGTGTGGGTATCAGAGAGTTGCTCTTATGCAGTGCCAGTGGAATCCCTCAGGGGATGGCTTTGCTGCTCATAGGAGCCAAGCGAGAGGTGAGGCCCCAGCCCGCCTGCCACTGCATCTCCAATCCCTGAACACACCACTGTCTGCTGGGCCCCCAGAGGAAGCGCTGAGGTGAACACCTGTGGAGAGCAGGGCTTTCTCTTGCACCTCCTTAGCCTCCAATCTCACATATATTCAGTCCCCTCAGCACATCCACCGGGCCCCCAGTGTGCCAGAGCCAGAGATGAGGTGAGGCCAGCCTGAAGCTGGACACGGCTTCCTGCCCTGCTGTGCTCTGGCTCAGCCCTAGGCCCCCACGTCCTCACATGACCCCCGACTTCTTTGCCTGGCCCATCCCTGACTCCTCTCTCACCCCAAACAGAGCTCTTTGCTCCTAGTCTTATCCCACATTCTTTTGTCACAGCTGAGCTGTCGCCATCCCGTTCACATGTGGCCACTCTCTGGTATGACCCAATATAATAATCAATATATATTAAGGTGCCAATGACAGACGGTAAATGGCTTCTTGATGACACAGGTACCATGTCCTTTGGGGCAGCAGAGGCATGGATGCTTTCACAGGAAAGGTGAGCGCTGCTGAGAGCCTCCTGCTGCATGCTAGCCTGAGGCCCTTCCAGCACTGCTCAAGTTACTCAAGTAGCTCTTCCTCCATGAACAGGTGGTGGAGGAGGGAACATGAGGAAGGGCACAAGCACGAGAGAGGCTCTCTGTCTTCAAGGGATGGCCAGTCTATTTGGCCAGCACAAGTGGTACTTGCCCGAGACTGGCCACTCACTCACCAGGGCACACAACAGCAGCACACAGATAGTGATGAACGCATGTCCAGTGCATCTCCTGTCGCCCATGCCATGTTCCTGGGCAGCTCTGATGAGCCTGAGGACCATAGTCCTGGGTCAGTGGGCCCTGGGGCACCCCAGTCTTTCTTAAGTCCTAAAGCCCTGCCTGAGGGCACACAGCTTCATTCCACCTGGACAGCGGGTCCGCACATCACTGGGTACCTCGGGTGCCCACCTGCAGCCGGGCCCATGGTGGTGAGACCTGAAAGGTGCCTGTCCCAATGGAGATGCGCTGGAAGTATAAACTGTCATCTGCTTGGAGGCTTTGTACACCAAAGGATGTAAGAGGCATCTGACTTTTCGTCATGTTGATTATACGCCATAATTAAGATACCCTTTTGGATTATGGAATAAATAAACAAAATATATTACCAGAATTAACTTAGTTAATGTGGCAATTACATAAATTGCATATGCAGTGTCCTCCTAAAAAGTTGCTCACATGTGGCCACTGAGCACTTGAAAAGTGGTTGGTGTGATCAACAAAATGAAGTTTTAAGGCATTTTAATGAGTTTAAATTTCAATAGTCACATGGTGCTGGTGGCCATCCTATTGGACAGTGCAGGTCAGGAAAATCTGGGTAGAGTGGGGTCAGGCCCTCTGCAGAGTCATCGCAGGAGCTTTAAAAAGCGCAGAAGCAACCTTCACCCTCAGAGCCCCAGGTCATCCGTCTGAGTGGGGTCTGGGCATTGGTCCATTGCAAATGCCCTAGGGGTTAATGAGCAACAGGACTGAGAATCACTAAGCTCTGAAGAGGGAAGGTAAAGGAGATGGTACTTACTGAGAGCCAGCTGTGTGCTGTGCCACCTAACCTTCTGTTATCACCTCCACTCTACAGATGGGGAACCTGAGTTCACCTAAAGACTGGAATGAGAAGCAGAAGTCCTGGCGGCCTAAGCCCTGGCCCTGTGTCCAGAGATCCACCAGCCGAGGTGCCTGGGTGGAAAGAGGACTCTGGCAGAGTGACAGGGAGCCCGAGCAGCCTTGGCAAAGCAGGCTCCCACTTCCTGGCAGACCTGGTCCTGTGCCCCCACCTGCACAGCTGGGCTGCGCTGGCCTGGTGGCTCTGCACTTCCCCAGGGAAACCCCAGAGAAGCCAGGCAAAGCAGCTCTGACAGCTAGCTGCCACGTGGGGCTGAAACAAAGCACTTCAGATGCCAGAAGCCTGCCAGCCAGGCAGCGCCCAGGGCGACTGCAGAGCACTGTCCTCACGAGCCTCCACTCAGCCTCCCCGCTTGCTTGTCTTTTAGGACATCAAAGGTTCCTGTGAGCTAAAGAGGGAGGCTTGGGAGAGTGGGAGGAGCCCAAGTGCAGTGATGGCAAAGGCCTGTTGCCGCCCTGAGGCCTCCTTCCCAAAGGGGACTAATGGGGACACCCTAAAGCAGTGGTTTTCAACCTTTCTAATGCCGTTACCCTTGAGTACAGCTCCTCATGTTGTGGTGACCCCCAACCATAAAATTATTTCATTGCTACTTCATAACTGTAAATTTGCTACTGATATGAATCATAATATAAATATCTGTGTTTTCCGATGGTCATAGGCTCCATAGCAGCAGGGTTGATAGCAGGGTCACCTAAGACCATGGGAAAATACAGATATTTACATTACGATTCATATCAGTAGCAAAATTACAGTGGTGAAGTAGCAACAAAAATAACTTTATGATTGGGGGTCACCACAACATGAGGAACTGTACTCAAGGGTCACGGCATTAGAAAGGTTGAAAACCACTGCCTAAACTACTGAACCCTGCACACCTAGGTTCAGTAAGCCCCCGTGGTCTAGTGTGTGGACAGGGGTGCAGCAGGGCTGTCTGCGGTGGGCTTAGGGACAGGAAAGAGGTTCTCTCTCAACTTTGGCTCATTCCTCAAACAAGAATCCTTGTTTCCAAAAGTTAGATTGTTGGCTCCATGGGGCCTCAGCCTCTCTGCGGTGGGAGTAGGGGAAGGGGCAGGAAAGAAGATGGACAGATGTAAAAGGGGACATGCAAGAGGGGCCTGGGACAGAGCCCTGCTCCACTACTGTGCACAGTGGACATCTGCTGAGGTCATCTTTGAGACTGGAAGCCCTGAAAAGAGAAAAGGTGCCCCCCACCCGTGGCCACTAATACCACCTGCCCTGGCCCTGCTTGGGCCGAGCTCTGGGGAGCATAAAGACCCACTGCCCACAGGGCACCCAGAAGCACAGAGAGAGAAACAAACAAATGACCAAATGATCGTCAGACAGTGTAGGCTCACAGGACAAAGTTCAGAGGAGACCCTGTCAGTCTTGAGATGTGAGTCGAGGCCCCTAAGGGAGGGGATGGGAGAAGAAGAGGAGGGTAGGAAGGGCCTCCAAGAGGAGGGGGTCCTGAGCAAAGGCACCAAAGAGCCAGTGATACATCCTAGGTTGGCAGAGAGGGGGCACTGCTATTCCCATTTCTAGGAGAAGTCGGATGAAAATTAGTGCATGGAGGTAAAATGGCCTTTCTTTGGGCCATCTCTTTTTTCTCCAAGTGGCTCTTGGGCTTCAAAAGGCAGCATCAGTACCAGATTTGGAGGAGAAGCAACAAGGGTGTGCTCCCATGGGCTCCTATTTCACTGATGAGTAAATCGAGGTTAGGAGATACTGAGTGACTTCTCTTTCTAAGGGACCAGAATGCAGCTGGAGACCAGGGCCTGATGGCGAGCTATGGAAAATACAGACGAAGAAGTGTCTGGTGACCTGGCCCTGTGCTCTTCTAGGTGTTGAAGGAGAGGGGAGGCTCAAGCAGAGGCCCATGTCTAACACGTGGGAAATGCAGTCATAGGCGAGAGGTACAGAGGTAAGCAGAGACATGGGTGGCCTAGTCCTGGGCACCTACAGGGGAGGAGGGGAAGGAGCCTATCTCCCTTGCTCCAGGCCCAGCAGAGCCCAGGGAGGCAACCAGAGGATGTCAGAGGTGGTAGTGACTCAGCGCCTCAGGG
Organism: Lasiurus cinereus; assembly: GCA_011751065.1. NCBI lineage: Eukaryota > Metazoa > Chordata > Mammalia > Chiroptera > Vespertilionidae > Lasiurus > Lasiurus cinereus. The sequence continues at coordinate 58,755,542 of JAAGEH010000393.1, forward strand.
AGTGACACTGCACAGGCTCTGGCAGGGCTGGCCTGCTTTCCACACCCTGCTGGCTGAGGAAGCTGAGGCCTGCACTGCAAACATGCCCATCCTGTTCCAGCCCCATCAGACCCGAGTGACACCTGGCTGGGCTCTTACCCGCACTTCCCCTCTTTTCACAAGGTGGCGTGGACTGGATGGGCTCTGCCTCCCACCTATGCAGGACTCCCCTCCCAGAAAGAAATGTTTGGGAGCATCTGCCTCCTGGAGCCTGTGAGAGGGGCTGCTTTCCTTGCATTTCAGGAACTCTTGGTTCAAAAAGGTGAGAGACTTGCCCAAGGTCACACAGCTGGAGGGAGGCAGAGCAGGACTCTGAGTCTGTCTGAATCTGCAGTTGCTGCCCTTCCTTCCAGGAAACCTCACCAGCCAGGTTGGGACAGAGGCCGGGAGGCTGGACGTGTGGTTCTTCAAGTGTGGCCCCCAGACCTCCTGTATCAGAACCTGGGGATGGACTCAAGCCTGTGCTTCCCCAAGTCCCTGGTCTTTCTCTGTCCACTGGAGCTGGAGGAGTACTGGGCTGGCCTACTTTGTTTTTGACAAAGAGACTAGAATATATTTAGCTCCTGTGGGCAGAAAGGGGAAAAGGAGTCCCGTCCTCCCTTATTCCCAGCCCAAAAGTATGCATCGCAAATCAAAACAACGTAGAAGATAATTTTCCCACAGTCACCCTGCTGTGCTCTGCAGGCCTGGCATCTGATGGCTTATCTAGTGGGTATTCTGGACTGGGCTCTGACTCCCCTCCATCCTACCCCCAACCATCCTGCTTCAGACCCTGACCTTGTGGCTCAGGACGCAGGGCTTTGTCCGCCCCCTCCTGGCCAGGGCCGGCATGCATGGCTGCAGAAAGACCTCCCCAGGGATCCCTGGGCAATTTGCCTTGACCTTTAACTAAAAACCAATCTTCTTCAGCTACTGCGTGTGTGGCTGGCTCACTGACAAGGGCCGCATGACAGGGCAAAGCAGAACTAGAGGAGTGGCCCAAGCCCACGCCCCTCTGGGGCACCAGACAGCTGATAGGGAGGCCCAGACAAAACCCCAAAACAGCCAGGTGGCAGCAGGGAATGAATCAGTTAGGTCCGCTAGAGAGAGGGAAAAGGCTCATTGCAGAGTTTCTGTGCTTAGCTCCCAACAAAAACTAATGTTCTCTCCAGACGGGGGTTTGCAAATGCCCAATGTAATCTTGGACCACATTTTTTGTTTTCGGAAGCAGACTGTCTACCGCTGGACTCAGGGCCCTGTGTTCTGCTTTGGGCACTCCACCTCCTGACTGAATGACCCTGGTGAAATCTGGTCATCCCTGAGCCTCAGGTGACCCTCTGTGTTTTCAGATGAGAAAACGGGTACAGAGCAGGAAAGGGGACTGGGCTGGGACACATGGCAGGGCTGATGGGATGTAGCCTGTACTGTGAGATGTGTATCTGAATGAACTAACAGGACATTAACACTGATGCCAGGAAGGTGGGGAACTGCTCCAGGCCCTCAGGGAGCTGGCTCTCCAGCTGCTGGGAGAGGACTGTGGACAGCTCAAGCTTCCCTGAACACCTGGGGTCAGCTCTATGAGTATTTGGGACCCATGGGAACTGTTTGGACAGCTCAGGGGAGGAGAGGTCACTTAGAGAAGAGGGAGCAGGGCCAGGGGCAAACTGCTGACTTCTGGAACCATCTCAAAGTCCTTTGCAACGCCTGTGCCATTAGGAAACAGGCCCACGCCAAGGACGTGCAGGGTCTGAGGGGAATGGTTCTTCCCAGGACCTCACAGTCTCTCTGTGAAGGAAGCGTTTCCTCCAAAAAGAGCTGGCTGTCCTCTGCAGACCCTGCATCCTGTCCCCAGTGTCCTGCCCCCTCCCCCAGAGGCCACCACTAAGCATTGGGTGTCCTACACCCTCCTATTAACTGAGCCTGCAGCTGGAGCACTCACTGAAGGTCGAAGCTCTTCATCTCGCCAGCACTCCATAGCAGCTGGATATTTGAAACTATTCCTACAGCAGCCATTATTTCCCTTCTTGCTCCACAACTGGGGGCTTTCACACACAGGCCAAGAAAGCTGGCCCACACCTGTACCTGCCCTTCCCACACCACCCACTCCCTGCCCAGGTAAGGACTCTGGTCCCTGGCTGCCACCACAGTCACTGGGGAAGATCCTGAGAGAACAGATGCCCGGGCCCTGCCCTGGACCCATGGAACCAGACCTCTAGGGACTATGCTCGCATCTGTATTTTTTAAGGTCCCTGGGGATTCTAAAGAGCCGCCAGGAGGAAGCACAGCTGATTTAAAAGCACAGAATGTCAGGACCAGAGGACCCTTAAAAATCACCCCCCCCACACACACACAGGCATGAGCTTTTCAGATAGGGAAACTGAGGCTCAGGGCTTTGCTCAAGGACACACAGCCCATTCGTAATGTGTGAGCTTGGATTCCTTGTTGAGCGCTATGTCATTCATTTGAGAAATGCTATTGCTCTCCATTCAGTGCCAGATCGGATCTCTTCCTCTTCAGCAATCTGAATGACCAAGGAAGCCTCGCCACCCTCCTAGCATCCTGCATCCCACACCTCAGAGTCTGCCTCCAGCAGCTCTGCAAGGCTCTCTGCTGACCAGCACCAAGTCTCTTCACACGCATTCTAGCTGTGATAGCATAGCTCTACTCAGAGCGGAACTTGAATTCTTTCCGAAAACAAAGGGAAGGAGAACAGCATTGCCTCTGGGGGACAGTAGGGAAGAAAAAGGAGGAAGAGCTAGGGGTCCTGAGACAAGAGCTCTCAGGACAGACCTTGTCTGCAGGAGCCCACACTCGGGCCTGGGGCCATGAGAGGCCCACAGTATTTGTTGTCTCCCTGGGCAGGCCTCTAGCCTTCCCTCCCCAGGGTGCAAGGACAGGAAAGCCCTTTAGACCATCACAGGGCTATACTCCCACCCCATCCTTGTCCGTCTTATGCCCCCCTCATCTGCTCCCACCACCCACACTCTGCTGTATCAGTGTTCCTTCATGCACCCCACTCCCATGTGGCAAGAGTCCTCTGTGGCCTCAGGCAGGTGCGCAGGGCAGGCTCTGGGTTACAGATGCAGCTTGCCTCCCAGAAATGTTCCTTGCTCTAATCACTTTTTAAACTCCACAAACACAATCTCTGCACCGTGATCAATTATTTAACAGAAAATGATGCATCGTGTTAGCAACTAGATGGCATTTAATATGCCCCCAGAATTCTAATGACGCACCATCACCATAGACCTAATGCAAAGTTCCCCTGCACGGTTTTGAAGACTTCCCTGAGTGGAGAACAGCCAGGCTCTCTATGCTCGCTGTGGATGTCGGACGTGGGCAGCCCCCGGAATATAATCAGGCTGCTATGATGTGTCCTTGAACCATAATTGTTTTCTTTCTGCCTCACAAAGTACTCCTTTAGCAAGGTTGTTTGTTTAGTGTCAGGATGTTATTAAACAAATTTGAGGCTTGGAGTTCCTACTCATATTGGCAGGAGTGGGGCTGAGGAGGGGTCATTCAGTATTTCAGAGGTCAGTCCTTCTTCCACGCAGCCCCCAAAGCCAGGAGACCTGCTGCTTGGAGGCCCCCTCCTAGGGGACAGGTTAGCTGCTCAGCTGGTCCAGAGGACTCAGTCAGTTGTGATCAGAAAGACCTGGCTGCCTTAACTTCTGGGTCTGGGATGCTGCCTAACAAAGGCGTAGTGCTCAGCAAGGAGAGACAGCGGGGTCTCTGCATCTATGCCGCTCCTCCCCTTCTGGCTGTCCTAAGGCTTGGTCTCTGATCCACATTGGAGCTTTCTGATGAGGATCGCCAAGCACAAGGCTCTCTGGGAAACTTGATCAGAGGTCTGCCCCAAAGATCCACAGCATCCCTGAGACTCAGATTCCAGAAGGATCCCCAGCTGCCTCCACTCCATCCAATTTTGTTAACATTTCCTAAGCATTTGCTGTGCATCAAATACTTCACGCATAATTCACAATGATGAACACTGCACGTGGAGCTCCTACTGTGTGCCAGCTTCTCTGTGGAGCACTTTGCATGTGGCAGGTCCAATCTTTCCACAGCCCTTCAAGGGTTATGTTATCAAATGAAAAACCAGAGGCTCAGACACATGCCTGTGTCCCTCAGTTTGTAGGTGCCCACAGCAGAATTCAAGCCAGGGCCTGCCTCTTCCCATATCATGATGACTCAACCCAAAAATGAGGGGAGTGCTACAGAAAACGAAAGCTGAGCCCTACAGACTGAGCTGCCCAGTGCCAGAGCAGACTTGGAGCCCAGGCCTCCTGATGCCAAAACCAGTGCTCTGTCCTCACTCCTCTAAGCATGGCAGAAGCAGAAAAGGTGTCATTCCCTAAACCAGACGGGATTCTCACGGAGGAAGTTCATGAACAAATATCTGTCTTAACCAGGATGGAAAATAACCCCTGAGGGCTCACCAAGTTGAGGAATCTATCATTCTGTGAGACAAACTGTGCTTGGTACTTAAATTAAGAAGATCTGCGTGGCACTAACTGGATACATGGATACCTAAGCCATGCAGTTAATTGTCTGGATATTTGGAAATCGTCAACACATTTCCAAACAATCGGACATGTTTCTATCCTGCACTTTGCTTTCTTGTTGATGAGAAAGTAAGAAGGTCCGACTAAATCACATGTGGCAGGAGGAAATGCTCAGCAAACTCATGAATCCTTGTTTATGGGTTCTGTGAGTGACAGATGCTTATCAGGAGACTCTCTTTTTTAAGTAATGGTGTTAGCTGGTCCTCATCTCGACCAAGCCTTTGTTATTGGTCTGGAGGCAAAATCTGTGTGGGAGGGACTAGGCCAGGCCAGAGCAGATCAACAGCACTCAGCTCCTCATTCCCAGAGGGTGCCAGACTCACCTCAATAAGTAACATCAAACTCAAAGTACACTTGGATTAAACTATGTAGCCCAATGACAAAAACATTTCTACACTTTATTTTAAAAACACCTCTTATCAACATTATTAGCCATTAAGAAATGCAATTAAAACCTTGGTAAGATGTCACTACACACATATTAGAAGGTGAAAAATAAACAATACTGACAACACTAAGTGTTGGCAAGGATGTGAAGCAACAGGAACCCTCATATACTGTTGGTGGGAACACAAAATGCTACCGCCACTCTGCAAAAGAGTTTGACAATTTCTAATGAAGTTAAATATACACTTACCATAACACTGAACAGCCTCATTTCTGGGTTGTTTGTATATCCACATGAAGATCTGTATAAGGATGCTCATAGTAGCTTTATTCATAATCAACAACAACTGGAAACAACTCCAATGTCTATCAGTTGATGAATGGGTAAATACTATGTTATCCAGTCACACAATGAAATACTACTCAACAATAAAATGTGTTACAACTAGGATCTCAAAGGCATTGTGCTAAGTGAAAAGAAAAACAGTCTCAAAAGATTACAAACTTCAGGATTCCATTTATGTAACATTTTTGTAAAGACAGAAGTGTGGTGATGAAGAACTGAATCATGGGTACCAGGGGTCAGGATGGAACAATGAAAGGCGACCCTCAGAAAGGTAGGAGGTGCTGGCGTGGTTCTGTGATCCAATTGTGGTGGTGGTGGGTCTGTAAATCTGTAAATGTGTTAAAATGCACAGAACTGTACACCCCAAAGTCAATTTTACTATAATTTAAGGACTATCATTAATGTTTTTAAATATATTTTATTGATTTTTTACAGAGAGGAAGGGAGAGGGATAGAGTTAGAAACATCCATCAGCTGCCTCCTGAACACCTCCTAGTGGTGCCTGCAACCAATGTACATGACCTTAACCGAAATCGAACCTGGGACTCTTCAATCCACAGGCCAATGCTCTATCCACTGAGCCAAGCTGGTCAGGGCTCATTAATTTTTAAAAGAGTAATGTATCTGACATAAGCAACATGTTGCTAAGTATGAAACACAGTGAGTCTCTGAAATGACCCCATTTGTGCTTTTAGGAAATATATATATATATGTAAATGGACATAGAGTGTTTGTAATATAGAGAAAAAATGGCCAGGAAAAGTTAAAGCCATTTTTATTAGCTGTGTTTATAGTTCTGGGGCTAGGGCTGTACTGGGAGAAGGGTTAAAAACGACTTTCATCTTTTATTCTATATGCATCTATATTTGAATTCTTTTCTTTCTGGCCAGACATTACTCTCATTAAATAAATAAATAAAGTAAAAATGGAGAAAAGGTACAAGTGAGCACTCATTAATTGTTTTAAAAGTGAATGTCTTAGAGGTCAGGATATATGCTATTTGTCATACAAAGTGGCCCTGAGAAGGGCCCCTGGGTTGGCCATGATGGGAGTGACAGCCAAGAGAGCCCCAAGGTCCACTTTAAAGACCAAGAGCCAGTGAACACTGTCTGCAGGCTGTGCGCTGGCTCCGTGTGAGGCCGCCAGAGGCCCAGGCCCCTTTCCTGATGCCAGGACCCACACATCTACTGGGAGGACAAGATTAATAATGCAAGACTGAGAGTGACAGGGGGGCAGGTGTACGGCAGCTATCTGGTTGTGATTTAGCTAACGCTCCCTCTCAGACAGGTGCAGCTCCGGGCCATCTCACCAACTTCTTTCAGTCCCATGAGACAGCAGACATTTGTTCTGTTAGCTACAAGAAGAAACCCAGCTCAGTAAGACTTTGTACCCTGCCCGCAGTCAAACCGCTGTTGCTAGTAAGTAGAAGGACTGGATTCAAACCAGCTCTGTCTGAGGCCAAAGCCCATTCTGTTTACAAAGGTTTCTCTATGGCCCTTAATCAGCAGCTAGTCATTACATAGGGCCTGGAGGACCAGGCTGCCTCCCCCACCTTGGTGAAGGCAACACAGCTGTAGGTGGGATAATTAAATGGACATGAACAAAGTCTGAATCTTCCTCAAAGACCAAAGAATAATTGGTCATGAGCATGTGTAGAAAGCAGAGGTAATGATTCAAACACCAGAATTTAAGAAAAAGCACGCTACAAAGCTCTCTACAGCAAAATCACATTGATATTAGTCATTCAAAGAAACATGGATCTTGAAGACACCCGAGAGACATCCACCTCCCTTTTAGGGAGGATGTTGAGCACAGAGAGGGGCAACTATTTCATTTAAGCCACACAGCAAAGAAGCTGTAGGCTCAGCATGGGGCCATGCCTCCAGCTGCTCAGGGATCCTGCACAACACTGGCCTGCCTAGGAGCAGTCAGAGGGCTACCTTTTCCCAGGCCCAAATCTTCTCTCATGTGGAGTCCCTGCTTGCCAAATAGCATCATTTCATTCTTGACATTTTGCTTAATCACCCCTGTGGTGCTGAGCGGGTGCCCAGCTGAGGCTTCTGATCTCAAAGATGGCTTCCGGAAAAGATGACAAGTTGCATTAATGTAAACTTTACAGATAACCTCTGAAAAAAATAAAAAACACGATCCTGGTATTGTGCTATTTATCTGCAGGCATGAACTCCAGAGCCATGGACAGATATGTCCGTTCTCTTTGGCCTCCTCACAGGCCTTCCCACAGCCAGGGCGAGAGTCCCACCTCTGGGCAGGAACTGGACCCCAAGGTCCCAACTGGGTGTCTGTAGGGTGATGGAAGAGTCTATGTGGCTGGGATGCTGCCAGCCTGGCAGGAGGGGAGGGACAAACCCTCTTGGAGCAGGTATTTCGTGAGATGAATGGAAGGAGGGTTTCCTAGCACTTCCAACCCCAACTGATGCAGAGTCCAGAAGGCGTAGCACTGAGGTCCTCACTTTGTATCTGGGTCCTCTCCCTGCAGTATCTAATCACAAACATCGATTCTCAGGAATCAGGCCCCTCAGATAGTATCTAGAAACAGGGGGAACCTGGCTGGAAGGGGTGGACTGTTCCCACAAGAAATTTGACAATCACAGGAGCTTCTGATCCCTTTTGGAGCCCAATTTGTTTTTAGCCCTGGTTATGTCTTTATTCCGCAGCCAGCTCCATTTCTCTTGTTCCATCATGTTCCACGAGAATCCTCAGCATCATCAGCATCTTCAGCAGCAGCATGGTCATTGAAGGTTCTGGCCATGGTTCCTGCAGGATCTGGCCTGGCCCTGCTGTGACTGCCCCTCCCTAACCGTGCTCCCTAACCGTGCTTCCTTGGCCATTTCACATGACTACTCAGCCTCCTGCCAATGCTGTTCAAAGCCCGCAGCCCTGTTAAGTTACCACTGATTACATTGGTCATCTCAGATTCCAGAATACCCCAGACCAGATGGCTTAAACAACAGAAATTTTATTTAAAAAAAAAAAAAGGCTGAGACTGGTTTGGCTCAGTGGATAGAGCGATGGCCTGTGGACTGAAAGGTCCCAGGTTAGATTCCGTTTGAGGGCTTGTACCTTGCTTGCGGGCACAACTCCAGTAGGGGGCGTGCAGGAGGCAGCTGATCGATGTCTCTCTCTCATTGATGTTTCTGACTTTCTATCCCTCTCCCTTTCTCTCTGTAAAAAATCAATAAAATATATTTAAACAACAGTAATTAACATTTCCCTGCCTGGAATTACAGGATTAATATTTAGAGGTGAGACCATTCCTACTCCATTTTCATCTCCCCAAACATTGGTATTGACCTTGACCTTCTGGACAGGGGCACAAAGGTCCCACATGAGACTCATGGCTTCTCTCACTCCCACTCCCTCCCTGCCTCTGATCATCCATTCTCTCAGTGAGCACCTGCTATGAGGTGCCAGGCCCTGAATAGGCAGAGGTGGGCTGAACCAGCATGGTTCTGCCTTGAGGGGCTCCAACTCTCTCTTCGACCAAGCTACCTCAGAGCCAGGGGTGAGCGACCTTACCGGCCTGCAGACAACCAACCTGAGGCTGTGCCCCTTAACCCTGTATCTTACTCCCCACTCCCACCCCACAAAGCAACCTCTCTGTGGACCCGGCTGAACTTGTCAGCATCTCCCGTGCATCTAGGTGTGAGTTCCTTGCAGTCAGCCCTTCTCCCGAGCTGGAAGCCTCACTGGCCCACCACAGAGGGCCAGGCACAGCCCAGGGGCAGTGTATGGCAGCAGCACCTGGGCCTGCCTTCCTGACCTCCTGTCAGCTCCATCGGGCCTGGCACTTGGGCTTTCTGTAAGAAAGAAGAAAAGGCATGCGTGAGAACTCCCACTCTGCTCTGGTTAGCTTTGTGCTCTGTGAAATGAGATGACAGCTACTCACCTGAGAGAGCCATCCTGGGCATTAAATGACATAATCCATGTAATGAAGCACTTAGCACCGTACCTGGGACACATCAAGTACAGATCATGTAAACAGGTGTTTTCTCTACCTCCTGTACAGGACCCTGGGCCTAGCATAGGCTTGAACGTTCAGCAGGTGCTGCATAGTGGTGGCCGAGCGGCCCACTGGCTAGGTAAGGGCCATCAAGCCCAGCCGCTCAGCAGGCTTCAGGAAGCTGCCTTCCCTGGCCTGCTCTCTGGCACACTTCATGCCCATCAGAGCCCTGGCACCTGGTAGGGCCTGCATTCTCTTCGCCTGGTGCCCGTCACCTTCTGGCCTGCGGAGCTCAGCTCTATCCTCTCCACCTCCCTCAGGCTGAACAAATCATCAGGAAATGGGGTAGGGCTTTGATCTTCTTGTCTCGGGCTGCCCCACATCCCTCCCAGGCCTTCCCTGTCCCTTAGACCCCATTATTGCCCTGTTTCCCAGTCATGACATGGCCTCCCCTTCCAGCCCCATGTCACTAGAAGTGGATGGCTATCATTTCTTAAGTACAAAGGCAGCCCAGGGAAGTAAACCAGACTTAACAGAGCAGGTAGTCCCATGTCAGAGCCCATGGGAGCCAGTGGAGAGGGCGGGTCTGGTCTGGTGGTCGGTCAGCCCAGGATGGTAGGGGTGCGAGGGGCACAGCCTCAGATCCCTACTGATTGCTCATTAAGGCTCATTACCAGAATTTGGCCTCCGCTGTGGGCTTAGCCATTTGTGTTATGGGATCCCCACTTCTGCTGTGGGCTCATCTACTTGTGCTATGGAATCCCTGCCTTCGCTGTGGGTGTAGCCATGTTTGTTATGGTGTGATGGTCAATTTGCATGTTTCCTATTTCTTAGGATTATTTAAACAAAATATATAAGTAATTTAACCCACAATTAAGACCCTAATACAGCAGTTGGCAGACTCATTAGTCAACAGAGCCAAATACCAACAGTATAATGATTGAAATTTCTTTTGAGAGCCAAATTTTTTAAACTTAAAATTCTTCTAATGCCACTTCTTCAAAATAGACTTGCCCAGCTGTGGTATTTTGTGGAAGAGCCACACTCAAGGGTCCAAAGAGCCACATGTGGCTCAAGAGCCACAGTTTGCCAACCACTGCCCTATTAGTATAAGCTCTGGTGGGGGGTTCAAGAGTTAGTTTTGAACTTGTTAAAATTGAGGTGACAGTTCAGCAGTGGAGCTGGGCAGGAGCCTGGGGACAGAGGTTTCCAGGACAGGTGGGGAGCTGTGCCCAGGGAAGAGGCAGGCACCCACCTGCATCCCACTAGCCTAACGCCTGGAAGAGCTCATCATTGGAACGGATTCTTCTTAGGCACTAATGAACACAAGCAATTCCATAACCTCTCTTTGTCCCCTCTCAATTCTCCCCTAGGCATTTCTGTATTTTTCTTAAAAGCCCTTTTATGACAGAATAAAATGTGCTGTCATCTAACCGCATTTACTGGAGTCAGCTCTCGGGACTGCAACTCTGCTTGCTCCTGCCCATTCCTTTTTGCTCCTGCCCATTCCTTTGTCCCTCCCTCTGATTCTCTGAAACCAAGCGGGGCTTAAGCCCCAGCCCCAGCCACTCTGGGGAGAGGGAAGTTGGGGAGGTTTCCAGCATCTCCCACCCCAGCACCGAGCTGAGTACTTAGTAGGTGATAAAGAGGCCAGGAAAAGAACTGAATGCAGGGAAAATACTAATTTTCCCTGGACAGAGTGACAAAATTGTCCAGCTTCGCCCTAGCCAGTTTGGCTCCATGGATAAAGCATCAACCTGCAAACTGAAGGGTCCTGGGTTCAATTCCAGTCCAGGGCACATACTTTAGTTGCAGACTCCTCCCCTGATTGGGATTCATGAATGAGGCAACCAATCAATGTGTTTCTCTGGCATCGATATTTCTCTCTGTCTTTCCCTCTCTCTTCCACTTTCTCTAAAAATCAATGGTAAAAAATCATCTGGTGAAGATTAAAACAACAAGAAATGTCCAGGTTCATGAGCTAAGTAAAACCAGGAAGTTTCCAACCACTTTGTTGCTCATAAACTGAAACCCATAGCTCTGGACTTGACCAAGTACCACAGCACATTTATATTGACGGTTGATCTCCTGTGATTACTAACGCTCGGTGGTACTTTTCAGTGCAATCTCCACATCCTCTCTACGTTTTCCAATGCTTTGCATTCACTCTAAAGGGCACCTGAGCAGACCATGGGCAAGGCCACTATCAGGGCTGCATCCTTCACTCCCCTTCCTTTGCCACCAAGCACTGCTGCAAGGGCAGAGTCCCAGCTGTTCGTCATCTCCCAGTAAATATTTCGTGTATGCTGATAGCCTTCCTCACACTGGCACAATATGGAAGCTGACAGGCCTGGGTCCCAGTACACTGTGAACTAGCAGCTGCTGTGGAGAGAGCTGGTCTTGAATCCAAGGGCAAGGCCGTGCATCTGGGGGCACTCCACATGCATTCACTCAACAAATGAACAAAATAGGAAATAAAATGCACAGGCAAATGAAGTCCCTGCTCTATGGAACTAACTTTCTAGTGGAGTAGGCTGACATGAAACAAGTGAAGACCAAGCAGGAAAGTGAAGTATAGAAAGCCAAATCTGGCGAGGGAATGGGCCAATGGCAAGTGCTGTAGGAAGTCAGGGAAGGACTCCCTGAGCAGGTGGTGTTTCAGAGAAGACCAGAATAAAGTAGGAGAGGGAGCTGCTACCTGGAGGAAAACATTTCAGATAGAGGAACAGCAAGGGTGAAGGTCATGAGCAGGAGAAGGCGTGGCCAGTTATAGTGTGTCCAGGAACAGTGAATGAGGACAGAAGGCCACAGATAATGCAATGAATGAATGAATGAATGAAGCCTAAGGAGAATAAAATATAAATTCAGGCCTTGGGTCATCTACATGATCTTGAGCAAGTCACTCTTAACTCTCTGTTTTCCACTTCCCATGGATAAAAAGAGAATCATCATAGGTACCCAACTCATTGAATTGAGAATTATAGACCAAGGAGCCTGGACTGAAAATTAAGAGGACTTGATTTGACTTCAGTTCTGTCATTCTCTACCTAAATAACCTTAGAAGGTCATTCTCTCTCTCTGAGCCTCATTTTGTTCATCTGTAAAATGGGAATCATGGTGACTACCCTGCTAATCTCAAGAGGTTAAAGTCTGTATCTAAATATATGATCCATGTGGAAATGTCATGCAAATAGAGGATCTTGTTGAATACCTCAGACACGATACGGGAGACTTGCAGCTCCACCAAAGAACTTGGGTCAGAAGCTCTCACCCCCCATCAACACTCACCCCCATCAC